>CASGFW010000068.1:0-53670 GCA_949316455.1 Acleris holmiana | reverse complement strand
TAACGAAAACCCTTGCAGATAAGGCGGATTTTCTACCTGTCCCTAAAACAATTATTGGTATTACCTACCTACTCTGAACCGACCGAACACCGAACCCATTCGTTCAGTCAGTCACGAGTCACGAACGACGAAGGTAGGTTGTCTCAGTTGTCTGTTCATTTTTTTTTAACTAGAAATAAATCTAGTTTTACACTCGTTTTTTAAAAGTTGATTTTATTTGTTTACTTTTTTAATTAAGTTAAATAAAGACACTAAGATGCATACTTTTTTATGTTATTTGACATCGAAAAGAAAAAAAGTATAGGACAAATTATGTGATCAAACGAACTTCATAAGCGAAGTTCGATCAATATTATATGAGTCGTTTCATTCGAAGATATAAGTATATAAAACCAGGTAGTCCCTTAATCCTACAGGCAACATCGCACGCTTTTTAAAGAATCGATAATAAGAATCGATATTTTTTATCGATAATATAACCAGTCTCTCATCCCTGGTAACGCCCTATCAATCGTCATTTTATTTAGAGAAGACGCAGACCTTTGAAATTTTGGGTGTTTCAGGGCGGGAGGGTTCTTATATCTTCGAATGAAACGACTCATATAATATTGATCGAACTTCGCTTATGAAGTTCGTTTGATCACATATTATATTTCGTCGTTTCATTCTTCAGATATAAGTATATAAAACCAGGTAGATATTTAGAGACAAAGGTTTGCGTATAATATAGCAGTGGGTCCCTATCTGACCCACATGACAAGGAAATAAATACAATGTGATTGCATATTTATTTATTTACCATTTGTAATTATTATTAGTTACAACTTGTGTGCACATAATCATAAATCAATATTACTTATACTGATAATAACAAAATTAAAACGCGATTACGTAACTTAAACATATTCATCAGGGTTATACCTGTTGGTTCGACTGTAAACAGATAGCTCGAGCAAAAAGACCCTCTTCTACCAATGGGCGGTTATAGAACTTTGCGAAAGTTTCCGAGTTTTTTGTCCAGCCCGCCGCTTTCCTTATAGTATCGACGCTGACGCCCGCTGCGGCTGCGGCGGATGTGGCGGCGTGGCGGGTGCTGTGTGCACTGAACGTGCTCACGTCAATCCCACTTTCCGCCAGCGTCTGCTTAATCCACCTGCTTATAGACTGTGCTGTAGCGCTCCTGTGAGGGCGCTTCACAGTAATTAAGAGGCTTTGAACGTTCTCTGGTCTTTTATCCCTCGTAATGAAAAGATAATCTTTCAGAACGGTAGCAGGGCAAATGCTGGAATTTTCTCCAAAGAAAGGGAGAAACAACAAAGGTTGGTCGCGGCCTGGAGAAGAAGTCTTTATTATATTATTAATTTTGATTTTTACGCCGTTACTACAAATGTCAATATTATCCGTTTTTATTAGAGAAAACGTCTGGACCCTGTGAGCAGTACATACGGCTAAAAGAATAACTAATTTTTTGGTGAGTTTCTCTAATGTTAGTCCTAAATTTGGATACCAATCAGAAACATAATTTAGGACAATTTGCGGATCCCAAGTTTGAGCATATTTAGGTAAACTTGGTCTTAATTTAAACGCTCCTTTGAAAAGGCGTTTTATAGAATCATTTGAACCTATATTGTCTCCTAAGAGGATTGACAGAGCTGAGCGATGACTGTTCAAAGAACCGTAAGAAGCTCCATTTTTAAATAACTCTGTGAGAAAGTTTAAAATCCATGGAATTGATTGCTCGAAAAATTGTAAATCATTTTTTATGCAAAACTGCCACCACATTTTTAACGTTACGTTATATTGCTGTATGGTATTATCGGCTAGAGAGGCTAGCATAAGGTCTAACGCTGAAGGCGGGACTCCGCGTCGTGAGAACGCTTGCCGGAGAGCACTGCGGCAGCCAGGGTAAGCTTCTGGTGCAGTGGGTGACGGCTCCTGAAATGGGAGCGTACAAGATGCTCTTTAGGACTCAGAATTACTGTTTCAGATATGATCAGAGTTTGTAATAGGGGATACCAAGCTTGTGACGGCCACACTGGAAAAACAAGTATTCCTACTGCTTTGTCTTGAATGATTTTACGAATTGATTTCAGTATTAAAGAGAAGGGGGGGAATGCATAAAAGAATTTATCATTCCAATATACTGTAAACGCGTCTATACACATCGCGTCAGGATCCTTACGCCATGATATATATTGCGCGCATTTGGCGTTGGCGCGAGAGGCAAATAGGTCGATTTCTGGACGTCCTAAGACGGATGTAATTTTTTGAAATGCCTGACCTGCAAGTTCCCATTCGGTGTCAGGATTTACTTTTCTTGACTCCTCGTCAGCCTCTTTGTTGTCTTTAGTGTTAATGTATGACGCGAAAAGCCAAATATTTCGCCTCTCGCACCACTGCCATATTTGTCTTGATAAATCATTCAAGTGCGGAAATTGAATGCCCCCCATTCTATTTATGTAACTAATCGCTGTTGTGTTATCAATTCGGAGCAATATGGAACAACACGACCAGTCAGTAGTTCAGTACCAAAGAATTTAAGAGCTAAAAACACCGCAAGTAATTCTAAATGATTTATGTGAAATTTCGTCTCACTTTGTTTCCAACCTCCATGAGCGCGTGTGTTATTACTGAATGCCCCCCAGCCGGTAAGTGACGCGTCCGAATATATTTCAAAATCAAATTTGGGTGTTAATAATGAATTTGACGTGTGTTCTATATTTTCTTTCCACCAATTAAGATCGTTTAAAATTACTTCTAACGGATTAAATTTAAACTCATAACTCTTATATTTCTGTAGAACTAGGAACTTTTCTCTTTCTAATGTTTTTGTATAAAGCCAGCTATATTTAGCTGCTGGGCAGGCAGCAATAAGATTGCCAATCAACTGTGCGTATTCCGTTATAGTACAAGTAGGTAAACGTGAATGTCTTTCAACTAATTGTAAGATTTTTTGACGTTTTTCTGGGGGAAGACACATAGTCATATTAGCAGAGTCGAATATGAATCCTAAAAATTTGCAACTTTGCTGAGGGCATAGGGAACTTTTCTCGTAATTGACAACAAAGCCTAAACACTCTAATAATTTTAAAGTTTCTTTGACATTGTTTTCGCATTCTTGTCTGGTATCCCCAATACACAAAATATCATCGAGATATACCACAGATTTGTGACCTTGAGATCTAAGATAGGTTACCACTTCTTTCATGATTTTTGTGAATACTCTGGGAGCTATGGAAAGCCCGTAAGGCATAGAATTAAATTCGTAAATTTGTAGTTCTTGCGACTTTTCTGTGTGAAATTGGAATCTGAGATATTTACGATAATTGGGGGCAACTGGCACCAGTAAATAGGCCTCTTTTAGATCAATAGTTGCCATAAAACTATGTTCTGAAATTATTTTAGAAGCGGTTCTATAGTCTTCCATTTTAAAATGAGACTTTACTACGAACTTATTCAGTCGTTTTAGGTTCAGAATAAAACGTTTTTTACCATTAGGTTTCGGCGCTAAAAATATGTTCGATACAAATTGATTTTCTAAGGGTGTAGCCAACGAAACCGCTCCCAAATGACATAAGTTCTGAATTGCTACGAGCATTTCAACTTTTTCTATATTTGTTAAGTTATTTTTAGGTGTATCTGTCTGAACTACTTGAGTTAAAAATGGTATGGTAATACCGTTCTTAACCCAGTCAAGTATAATCGGATTGGAAGTTATGCTAAGCCAGCAATCGTAAAACTGATGTATACGACCGGCGTGTACCTCCGCTACTGCTGCGCTGGGGCACGTGGTTTCCCGTAGCCCGCTGCTTTCGCCGCGGGTATCTGCGCCGGCAGCGGCGGCCTGCGGCTCGTCGGTGGAGGTCTCCTCGCCGCTCCTCGCCCCCCCCTGCTCGTCGAGTACCGTGAGGGGCCTGTCCAGTTTCCCTGGTAGGGGGCACGTGATGTCGACGGCTGAAATGAGGCTGCAGTAGATTTTATGTTATTAATAACCGTTTTTTTTATCTGCAGGCCTTGCTTTTCTATAACTTTGGAGGCTTTAATTTTATCCGAAAGTTTGTTTCCGAATAACGTTTCGTCTCTGTCACTTTCCTGTAAAATGTTAAGAAACGGCTTGGCTAACCCGGGCGTGACTAATTTTATTCGTGTCTGGGTCTCGACAAAATGGAGATCGGACAATATTCTGCAACCGTCACTCAACAACTTAATAACTTGAATTTTATCGTCGCCCGTTAGTAACGACGTCATTGCTCTGCTAATGGCTGTAATCCCAACTCCTAGTTGTTGTTGTACGGTTTCCATCTTTTTGTCTCGAATTCGTACACTTTCCATGACCGCTGCGCCTATCTCAACGTTGAGTTTGGGCGCTAGGAGAAGTGGACAATTTTCGGGAATGAGATAATCTTTTAACAACTTATCTTTGGTTTCCTTTGGTAAACCTTTTTTAAGTATAGGAAGCCAGCGCTGCGCTAAATTAGAATTGATGTTGTCTCCGAATTTAGGAGTGTCATCGGTTGCGTCTCCAAGCGCTAACAAAAGTTCTGGGTCAAGCTCTGGTTCCGCTTGCCGTTCCGTCACCAATGGTTGGTCCGACGGCTCTGACAATGCTGGGTCTTGTCCAGGTGTCGAGTCTAATCTTGCAGGGTCCGGGTCTGATATCGCCAGTATCGGGGCGGAGCTCGCAGCCGCTGGCGGGTCATGCGACGTGTCATTTCCTAAAACAGATGGGACGAAATGGTACTTATTTAAGCGAAAAGTTCCTCAAACCTTGCACGCAAGGTCAATTGTTTTATTGCCTTGTTACATACGTTCAGTTTGAAACGAATGTTTTATGACAATTTTGCCTTTCGTGTTGTCTCGCAGACAACCCTCAGGCTAGCCACGTTCAAAATTGACTCCAGGCTTAAGATGAGAAACATTTAATAGTCTCGCAATAAAATATTTACGAATGTGGGTAGATTTACTTTTTACTCACCGGAACTTTCTTCGTCTTCGGATGAAGATAAAATCACTAATCTTTGAAAACGATGTTGTCGATCCTCTAATTTCCTTAGTTTTGATTTGTAAACTTCGATTTTCTCCTGTGCACTTCTTTTCGGCATGATTAATCACGGGAATTAATATTTTTAGTGAGTGCGTGTATTCGTCGCCTCGCACGAAAAAGGAATGACGATTGATAGGGCGTTACCAGGGATGAGAGGCTGGTTATATTATCGATAAAAAATATCGATTCTTATTATCGATTCTTTAAAAAGCGTGCGATGTTGCCTGTAGGATTAAGGGACTACCTGGTTTTATATACTTATATCTGAAGAATGAAACGACGAAATATAATAATACGCTGTAAATATTGATATATGATTTAATGTGATGTGTGTGATGTGATTTATACATTAATAGTGAATATAACGATCTCAGATTATACAAGAATGTTAAAAAACAAAGATTGATTTACAATTGTTATACTTAAAGTTGATTAAGTAGTTTTATCTCGATATTTTATGTGATTTATTATTATGTAAGTATGTAATTTTTTTTGTTACTTGTTGATTTTATGCATTACACACCTTTAAATACGCTAATTTTGTTTTATTTTATAAAATACCAAAATTATCCGAAATTATTCAAATATCCGAATATTCGGATAATGAATATTGAAGTATTAAATTTTCCGAATATTAAAAAACTGGGCGGATATTGCAAACCCTAGTTACTACCTCTACAACTCACTTCTCCCTTGTGCCTCTTCACTAATAATTATGATTCCATGGCGCGCAGACCACCCGCCCCCCTTCCCCGCCTTCTACGGAATATTAGGATTATTTTGTAAATTATGTGCTATACTTATGTGAATTTAATAAAATAAATTAAAAAAACTGTTTGTTTCTTATATAATAAAAAATAAATACATATACGTTTATCTTAACTTCTAATCTTTATAATAGTTATTAAAGATTTTATCACTTAAGTACGTTCATTCGTTCTACATTATTTAAATTATTCTCTAGTAACTTAATATGATTACTTACATTGGTTTTATACATATTTTATTTCCCTGTGTTGTTGCCTGGTTAAAATAGTACCACTCTTAATGTCTTCCCGAGGATGTCGTGAGAGGCGACTAAGGGGAAAGGGCTTGTAGTATTGTTAGGCGATGGGCTTACAGACAATATTAAAGACTGTAAATACGACGTTTAAAAAAAGGTTTGAAACAATATACTCACAAATATTTTCGACGAATAAACCATCAACAAAAAAAGTACTTTTACGACTTTAGACGAAAACAAAAATAGCATTTACTTCAACCGAAATTAAAAAAATAAGTCTTTTCACTGTTACGTCATTGGTTTTTTGCTTGATACGAATTTGAAGTAAAATATTGTGGGTCGTCTCTCCATTACATTTGCGAATTTCGGCTTTTCGTATATACAGATCGATAGAGCTCAAAATTCCGAGTAAAACTGTATAGGTATATGATTGATTTACGCCAAAATGGCTTTTACGGCAATTGAACCCAGAGGTATCGAATGGAAGTGCTAATAATGTATACAGGGTGTTTTTTTGGTTAGCAACTTCCACAATATTGATGTTTCTGAGCTCAAAAAAACCATTTTTTTAATTTTTTTTTCGGCAAAAGTCGAAAGAATGTCCTTGCTATTTTATAAATCATGGTCTCTCGTTTCTGTAGTTACGAAGGGGGTAGGCCGCTTATCGTCACGATGTTATTGTTTGACACTACCCTCACAAAACTATGCGCACGCGACGTCAGTTCCGTGTTTGTTTCGAAGCGAGTGCTTGTTAAGTAAAGTGTTACATCATTTAATTGATAAAATATACTTCTGGACAATCGTGAAATGTTTGATGTTGTGAATATTTACTTTGTGAGTGGTCAAAACATTGCTGACACCGTTAGGATTTGGACTGAACGATTTCCTAATCGGCAGGCCATTACGCGCTACACTGTAAGGTCTATCGTTAGCAACCTTTACGAGTGGGATACTTTTGAAACGCCACGCCATGCTCAAGGAAGAGGCCAAAGTGGGCTTGCAGTGGATGTTAAGCAGGCTATTGTATGTATGTATATAAATACTTTATTGTACAAAAGAAAAACCAAAAAAATACATACATACACACATACATAACATCACGCCTTCATTTCCAGAGTGGGGTAGGCAGAGCTACAGAAACACCAACACCTCTAAAAAGATATGTTTATAATTCTGTAACCACATTTTGCACAAGTAGGCTGAGATGTTTACTAGTGTATTAGTGACAGGTTGCAAGCCCATCGCCTAACAATACTACCAGCCTTTATTCCCTTAGTCGCCCTTACGACATCCACGGGACGACATGGAGTGGCACTATTCTAACCCGGCAACCACACGGGCAAAAAAAAATACAATGAATAAAAATAAAAAGATGTACAAAGGCGAAGAACATCCACGGGCGAGTACTCGCGACGCAGGGCGACGTTTTGGTCTCGCACATTCAACAGTTTGGAATTTGTTACGAGGTAACCTAACCTAACCTAAACCGTGTTTGTAATCTTTGACGGGCCTAAGCCCGTAACAAGTATGAAGGGAAAGATGAATCATAACATTGTGCACGTTGATTAAGTCATTACAAAATACAATAAATAAATTAAAGTCTTGGTAGACACGGCGCATGGTAACCACAATTAAGTAAAATAATGGGAAAAATTGAAAATGCTATTTCTCTGACCTCCTTAGGTTTTTTATTTTTTAAGATATTCGGTTTCAGCATTAATTGTACTATCTCTCCTGTTTTGGAAGTTGTCGACCAAAAAAACATCCTGTATGTACTTTATTGTAAAACACACAGAAACTAAAATAAAATATTTACTGGGTAGGAATGTACAAAGGCGAAGATATCCCTTTAAGGGATCTCTTGCAGCTAACCTTACATCCAGTTTCGTTCCTATTACCTCTGGAGTACCTCAAGGCTCTCATCTAGGACCGCTTTTGTTCAACATTTTTATCAATGACGTAGTGGATTGCCTACAGAATTCTAAAATATGATTGTATGCTGATGATACTAAAATATTTAGGGTAATCAAATCGGAAAGTGATTGTTATGATTTGCAATGCGATTTGGATAGGCTGAGTGCATATTGTTCAGAAAATAACCTTTACTTAAATATAGATAAGTGCTGCGCCATTTCTTTTTCCCGTAAACGATCTCCCATACAATATAATTATATAATTGGAGGCAAATCTCTTAATAGAGTTTCACAAGTGAAGGACCTAGGTGTATTTATTGATAGTGAGCTTCAGTTAACCACCCACGTTGAAAAGATAGCTTCTAAGGCGTACAAGATGTTAGGATTAATTTTTCGTCAAGCTAAGGATTTTGAAGATCCTAGTACCTTGGTCCTTCTGTATAACTCATATGTAAGGTCATGTCTGGAATATGCATATAAGACAATATGTCCAGACTTATTAGGAATTGTTGGTATTAAATAAACAGTTGCGTTGCTCTGAAATCAAAGATTTATTTTTAGTTACTCACTTACTTACACAGTTTAATAATAATACAGTTTTAACTTAATCAAGTATCACCTGAAATCAAAGAAACGACATTTAAAGTGTATTATTTAAATTGTCAATTCCTTTTCATGCTTTATTATAATTTATAATTATAACCAAACAATATGCTCAATCACGGTGGTCTAGCTGTCAACTCTAAACATAAGTTTCTTTACCGACCGTGTTGGCCGCCATCACTCACAGCGCCATCTATGAAGTACATAGGTACATGTTCACTGCTTACCAACAGAAGAGCGCTGAACAAATTAAAGAAATATACTTTCTTTACATCTCCCTCCACCAAGAAGATTTTTTTTTTTCAAAAAAAAATCACTTTTTATACATAACTATTAAAACGAAATCTTAGTTTAACAATATTATAGTACACTTTAAATTAAACTTAGTTTTTTTTCTTTAATTTTTTTTTTTTTTTGGTATTGGTATAAGTTTTGTGATATGAAAGAGATTAGACTCTGACTTCTTATGACCTGTATCAATTCTATATATTGAATTTGAAATCCTTTCTATAATTTCAAATGGACCAATCCTCAGCTCATCTAATTTACTTCTATTTAGTTTGTTACCATTTTCTACATATACCATATCCCCTGTATGGAAATTAAATTCAGTTCTATTTTTATCAAATATTTGTTTATTGTAGTTATGTGATTTTATTGAATTTTTAAATGCCATTTTTCTATCTCTAATCCATTCTAGTTCTGTTTTATCTTTTTTTAATTCTTTTGGCAAAAAGGAAACATCTGTTCCATCCAACAGGTATTTTGGTGCAAAACCAGTGACTGTATGTTCTGTATTATTGTACTTATCTACACAGTTATGAGCAATGGTTGTCCATGCTTTTTTATTACTATTTTCATTTATTTTACATCTAATTTTGTTTACAAGCGTTTGATTAAGTCTTTCATTTAAACCATTGGAAAATGGGGCATTTACTGCAGTGAAGATCATTGGTATTTTTTTTTCACTTAAAAACGTTTTGAATTCTTTTGAGTTAATTCCCGGGTATTGGTCGGTGAGAAGCATACCAATTGTATCAGAATCTGCTATGTTATTGACTAGTTTAACAAAATCATTAGCACTTTGTGTTCTTGAGGTAACTATATAAGCGTATCGTGTAAAGTGATCCACCAGAAGGTGTAAATATCGTTTTGTAGATCGTGAGCCTCCAAAACCTCCAATTGTATCTATTGAGACTATTTCAAAAGGTTTTGTGGCAGGGCCTAAATGTGACATTAGACCATACTTATCCTGCCCTCTTGTTTTATTTTTTATACATATCTCACAACTTTTACAAAGTTTTTTAATATTTGTTGTTAAATTTATTGCTGTATATAAGGTACTAATTTTGTTTTGCATTTGTTTTACACCTAAGTGACACATATTTTCATGTATATCTTTAATAAGTTTTTTACTAAAATCTTCTGATAAAACAATTTTTTCACGCTTTCGATTTTTTTTATAGTAAACATTGTTTCTTGTTATTAATTTTGATTTATTATTTTGTATGTCTTTATTGTTTTCCTGATCTGTTACAATATCATTCAATTTTATCATGTTTACAATTTTTAATTGCTCATCTGTATCCTCACTTGCATCTAATACTGGGTTTCTACTTAAACAGTCTGCTTCTATATTACCTTTTCCCGGAGCATATTTAATTTTGAAATCATATTGTGATAAGTAATATGTTAAATCTCCTAATTCCTCATCTGGCCTAGACCTAATATTTAAATTTTCCAATGGTTTATGGTCAGAATATATTGTAAACGACTTACCTATAAGCCAGTATTGCCAGTATCTTATTGCTTCTTTAATAGCTAAACATTCTAAATAAACAGCCTTTTTTTTCTTTTGTACTTGATTTAATTTTTTTGAAAAGTATGCTACGGGCTTATCTTTTCCATTTCTTTGTGTTTGTTTTAACACTGCTCCAATACCTTCTAAAGATGCATCTGTGTGAATATTTATCGGCAAATTCTGATCAAATATTTCCAAGATTGGTTGTGAGCACAATAAGTTTTTTATATCTTCAAAAGATTTTTGACAATCCGCTGACCAAATAAAATTCTGATTTTTCCTAAGTAAGCAATGAAGCGGTTCTAAAATTACTGCGCTTTTTGGTATATACTCATGATAAAAGTTGATTTTTCCAAGAAATTGTCTAACATTTTTCTGAGTTTTTGGTATTGGGAAATCTTTTATTGAAACTAAATTATCTCTTACTGGCCGTACTGTATTATTATGTATTATATGACCGAGATACTTTACTGAATCAGAAGCAAATGTACATTTTGTGAATTTTAGTCTAAAACCTTCCTTTTTTATAGCTTCTAATAGTTGTGTTAGATGATTAATGTGCTCGGAAAAACTCTCGGAAAATATCAGGATATCATCTATGTAGTTAACCGCAAAATCAGTAAGCTTATATTTTCTTAAAATGTTACCCAGTATCCTTTGAAAAATTGCTGGTGATGTCTTCAAACCAAAAGGTAAACATGTCCATTGATAATGTCCTTCCTGCGTTACAAAGGCAGTTTTCTTCCTATCTTCAATTCTTAGCGGGATTGACCAGAAGGCCGAATTGATGTCCAGTGTTGTGAAATATGTTGAATTTCTTGTCTTTATCACTAAGTCCTCGATCAGTGGAAACGGTTGAGCTTGAGGTATCACTATCTTGTTAAGATCTCTAAAATCTATACATAATCTTGATTTTTTGTTGTCTTCTTTTTTAAAAGCCAAAGTTACCGGTGCTGCAAATGGACTGTAAGATTCTTCTATAAGTTTTTTGTCAAGTTACTTTGCTATTTGTTCTTCTATTTCTTTCTTGTCTTCAACTGAACATCTATAGGGTCTTTTACTACAATATCTGTCCATGAGTAGATCAATGCGTGCTTCATATTCTCTGACCGTGCCTATGTCATATTTGTCTTTTGCAAAGATTGATTTGTAAGTGTCAATCAGTTTACATATTTCTGACTTTTGTTGAGTATTTAAATTACTCATTGTTATTTTGAAATCCCCTTCTTTTATGTGTCCATTATAATTTATTGAACATGGGTTAGTTTCCTTTTCCACTTCCTTAGAAGTTATGTTTTTATGCTTATCCTCCTTTATGGGATCTTTTTCTTCTTCTCTTTTAAGAGTGATCTTCAAATTTTCATCTTGAACCAGTTTAAATTGTTTTATGATATCCAGTCCAATTAGAAAATCATATTTAAATTGTTCTCCATCAATTATATAAACATCAACTTTTTCTTCAATATCAAACATTTTTATTTTTATAGTTGTCAAACCAATTGTCTTTTTAACACCATTAATTGTGATTAATTTATCACTTTTTGAATCCTCTTCTTCTCCTTTCAGTCTTATTAGTTTGGAATTAATTATAGAAACATTTGACCCAGAATCATATATTCCAAATATTTCTAATTGTCCATTTAATAATAGTTTGACTTTAATTAATGGTGTTATTATTCGTTTTTTTTATCATTATAGTTGAGTTCAACATCAATCACGGAATTGTTTACCGTTTTGCTATTGTTTCTCTTAAATACATTTTCTTCTGTCTGTTTGAACCAGCACTTTTCTTCTGGGTGGAACCGAATGCCTTTGTTTAAATTTTCACAAGTTTTACATGGTTTTATTTTATCCTGCTTTCCTTTAAACTCATAGGTATTTCTTTTAAACTTGCTGAAATTCTTTTTGTTCGCTACATATTCATGTTTTCCAATTTCATTGTAGAGGCTTGCAGTTGATTTTGCTATTTCTCTGTCAATTTTATCCATTACATAATCTGGTAATCCCATTACAATCAGATTTATCATTGTTTGGGTATCAATGTCCTTGTTTACTTCTAATAAAAGTCGTTCTTTTTTAGTGGCATATTCCAGTAATGATCCTGATTGAAATCTAAATGTAAACGCATATTTGACTTGGGACCAACCTTTATTTCCATATGTTTCACAGAAGTTGCTCTTCCATACTGCCCATTTGGAGGTTACTGTCAATTTTATTAACATACTGCTGTACCAATCTAAACAATGTTTTTCTAGAAGATATTTTAAAATTTCAATTTTCTCTTCATCTTGTAGAATCTCGAATCTTCCACATTCACTCTCAAATTCACTAATCCATTGGTCAGCATTTGATGTTTTATTTGTAAATTTTTCTATCAAAAACCTTTCAGCAATTTTCCCTATATTCTTTTTCTCTGGCACATTGCTTTTGGTGTTATTTAGTGAAAGCATTGTCTCTGCTGTAATCTCGTCTAAATACTGGTCTCCAAATTGTAAATTACCACCTTCGTCTAGATATATTTTTCTTAATTCCGTATTAAGCGGGATCCATACCGCGCGTGTTTGGTGTCTCTTTTTAAGCGAATTTTTTATTTTCGTATATACGTCGGAAGACGATATGGCAGTATGCTTACTCACGGGCTTTAACTCGTCTGGGATCTCAAAAATACATCCTTCCGGTGTCTCAATAGAGGTTATGCTTATAACATTTGTTTTTCCATCCGTTGACCCCAATACCACAAATTTAAATCGTAGTTTTTCCATTATTGATTTTAACTAGAAATGTCGTTTTATAAGACAATATGTCCAGACTTATTAGGAATTGTTGGTATTAAATAAACAGTTGCGTTGCTCTGAAATCAAAGATTTATTTTTAGTTACTCACTTACTTACACAGTTTAATAATAATACAGTTTTAACTTAATCAAGTATCACCTGAAATCAAAGAAACGACATTTAAAGTGTATTATTTAAATTGTCAATTCCTTTTCATGCTTTATTATAATTTATAATTATAACCAAACAATATGCTCAATCACGGTGGTCTAGCTGTCAACTCTAAACATAAGTTTCTTTACCGACCGTGTTGGCCGCCATCACTCACAGCGCCATCTATGAAGTACATAGGTACATGTTCACTGCTTACCAACAGAAGAGCGCTGAACAAATTAAAGAAATATACTTTCTTTACATGCATCTACTGTTTGGAGTCCTTTTTATTTAGTGCATATCAATACTATTAAAAAAATCAAAATAAATTCATAAAACGGTTAAAATATAATTTTCCAAACTTTAACACTTCTAGAATCTTTTCACTTGAATCGCGTAGAGAACAAAGAGATATAATATTCTTATATAAGCTACTGAGTAATTTAATTGAGTCGGAGTGTCTTATTATTAAAATACGTTTTAGGTGGCCAAATTTTAGAACTCGCTCAAATCACTTATTCGCCATCCCTACTTGTCGCACTAAGTATATGAAAAATACATTTTTAATACGAGCGTGTGCAACTTATAATAAGAAATACTCACACATTGACCTATTTAACATAAATTCAAATCAGTTTGTGTCTGCAATCAAGAATCAATGGAATCCGTAGTAAACTTGTTAACTTTATTTTTAATATCATTGTAATTTGATTTTGTAATTTTTCATTATTTTTGCTTTTTTAATGTGTCACTCTGTCACCCCTGAGCAAATGTTAATGTATTTAACTTTAAGTGGAAACTGTTTTGGCTTACTGTATTATCAAATATTTTTTAAGATATATTATATGAATTTATGTACGCTGTTTGTTTCTCAATAATAAAAAAAAAAAAAAAAAACCTTTGGGTGATTGAGGAAAATTAGAGATAAGGGAATTAATAATAAATAGGTATAAGCAGAATTATATAAACATACTTACGTTAACACACGGATGCTCCTGAGGGCCAAGCTCCTACCGATACTGCTTATTAACTTTGTCATCCAGCACGGCTAGCACATGACGGCACGCGAGTTATGTCGCTCGCGAGATAGACTACCTGTCTTTTTCTGATCGCTCTAATTAGACAATGACGGGTAGTATATCTCGCGCGCGACGTAGTCCGCGCACCGTCATGTGCTAGCCGCACAGACCCAGCTGCTTCGACAGTTGTGTACACTTAGCGTACAATATAAAAAAGATTTCTAAGTACTTGGGTCTGAATGAGTTTAAAAGTAGGTAGGTACGGGCCGTAGTGACTACATGCTGAATTTTTCGTTGGGTCTTAGGAGAATATATATTCCCAATATTTATAAGTGTTACCTGTTCTCAAATTTGTTTGTTGTTGTTTGCGATAACACTGTTTTAATGGGAGCAGCACCGGTACCCAGCACAGCAGCATAGGCACACGAGCACTCAGGCCACATGATGGTAGGTGGAATCTGAGACGCATAGACATTTGAATTCTCAAGACAATAATCCTAAGACCCCAAATGCGTTGCCAACCCTGAGGATTAAGATGGAATGCCACTATGCTAGTAATTTCACAGGTTGTCTTATCCCAACACCGGAACACAACTGATAAGATGTTGGTAGCGATCCGGACGGACCCTGCACACCTTAGAAGATCCTTATTAAGTAATAAATTTATTTCAACAAAACACATTAAAAAATTACGTATTAGTTAAAACCATCTTATAAAATAAAACCCTCCATTGAACCCACTTGCGGCATCGTGCCGAGGACGCTCGCAGCATTACCCCGCTGCACTGCAATGCTCAGTCGTTGAGCAAAAAAGGAGCCTTGCCGGTGGTCGCCAGGGACGCCGATTAACTTGACTGACACTTCTTTTATAAAATTTTTCGTGTCAGACGACCACGGCCCAAAAGTTTCCTATCCTTATTAATTATGTACATTGACACTCAATCAATTACTGACATTCGTGAAATTTTCAGATTGGTATCAATTCAACGGTATTCCTAATTAAAATAATAGATAGTTGCACATACAATTAACGTTAACATGATTTCAAAAGAGAGGATGCGCCCCATTTAACATTAAATTTGACATAAACCGTCTTCTTACAAGGAACTATTAGCGCCATCTGTCACAAATCTTGTACTCGTATACTACTTAATTTTCAATCATAAAAATAATCGGATAATTGCCAAGTACGTTTACTTACCAAATACGTTACGCTTTCTGGAATGTTAACATGTGACGAAAAACAATTATGCCAAGTATGTTAAGCCAAACACGTTTCGGACAATATTATGCCAGATAAATGGCACCCAGCGCAATCACGTACTACCAAACCTACATCCCATCTTAATCAAATATCCGCTAAGACTTACAGAAATCACAGAATGTTGGGCTTCATTATTTCGACAAAGCAAGGAGTCCTAGCTTTGACGTCCATACTAACACGATTGAAAAGATTCAGAATAAGTTTTCCATGAAAATGAAATAGATATACATTTAAAAGTGGTAGCATTGCCTAATTGAAGCCTCTGCAAATGCGTCTGAAGGGACAACGCCCATTTAGACGACGTTTACCTTAAGGTATAATGCCTTATAGACTGGGCTTCATTGTCTGCCGTAAACCTGTTATCACGCGTTATTATCATTCTTACTAATATACTTATTTCTATGCAAAACCATGAAACTAGTGTGTACAAATAGTCTATTTTATCGAAAAAAATTTATTAAAACTATGAGTTACTCCTAGTTATATTTTCTTGCCTTGACTATGTCTCGGCCGCGCTAACTTCTACGAGCACTCGTCCCGCAACGACTTCTCGCACTCTTCAGTCATATACTACTTATTTAGATCTTAGTAATGATGTGAAAACTTAAAAAACACAAAATATGTACCGCAGATGTGCTGGAGCCAGCGGCGGCGACGGCGGGCGGCTGGTCGGTGACGGTGGCGGGCTCGTGCCGCGCCGCGCTGCCCGCCGACGTCGAGATGCGCCTGCGCTTCCCGCGCGACGCCCGCGCCCCGCGCGCCCGCGCCGCCCCCCGCCCGGACGCCGACACCACTCCTCGCCGCAGCGTCGCCACGCGCTCCGATGAGGTATCATTACATATTCTAAATAATCTCTTCTTCTTTCTTTCTGTTTTTACTCTGTCTCTTCCGGAAAAATACGTGACATATAGATGCGCCACGCGGATAATAAATTGGTTCCCGTTGGTGTTGCAGACAGGCACCACTGAGTGCTGGTGCCGCTGCTGCTCGTGCGCCGCGCCCCCCACGCACCCCGCACACGTTACGCACGCCGCGCACGCTGCACACGCGCCTCCCATCGCGCTGCCGGCACCGCCGCGCTCGCGCCGCGCTAGCCTATCGCTGCCTCTGAGGAAAGAAGGTTCGAATTCAAATTTTAACTAATGACTTCCACTCGTGTTAAAGTGTATTTTGCTAATGTCTAGTTATTTGTAGACAATTGCCATGGACTTATTAGAGAAATAAGACTATGGATATCCCATGAGACTCAGTTCTGCAGTTTTTGCAGTTAATAAGATTCGGCAATTAATAGACTTAGATACCGCTCGATTAGTTTATTTTAGTTACTTCCATAGTATTATGTCATATGGTATTTTACTGTGGGGTAGTGCTGCTGATGTAAATAGCATCTTTGTTCTGCAGAAGAGGGCTATTCGTGCTGTCTACAAGATGGGCCAGAGAGACTCGCTTAGAGATAAGTTTAAAGAAATTAATATATTGACCATGCACAGTCAATACATTTATGAAAACATTATGTATGTTCATAAAAACATCGCTAAATTTAGAAAGAACTGTGACATACATAATGTTAATACCAGAAATAAACATAAGCTCGCAGTGCCCTTCACGCGGCTCCATAAAATAAAAAACTCTTTTATGGGTAATTGTATTAGGTTCTATAATAAGCTCCCAAGTAATGTTACTGAACTATCAGTAAATAAATTTATCTACATCCATGGTATAACTTCCCTATAATATGTTCAGAAACGATAAGCAAATGACATACATTACTAAACATGTATCTGTGGTTGCATCATAATGTTTAAATTAAAGTGCAGGTAGCCGAAACTTTAATCACGTTCAAATTTCGAACATCTTCTTAGAACAATCCAGCAAACCTGCAGCACCCGCGCGCCCGTCCCCCATCTGCACCGCACCGCACTCATTTGTTTCGAACTCTCGAATAGTGCGTAGACCAGAAAATAAAGTTACTTGAAAATGTTTGCCGGATTGTACATATTGTAGAAAATTTACGATATGTATGTAGATAAAGTTATGTATGCGACTGTACGCATAATTAGGCATTAAAACACTCGTGTGATCTTATTATGAAACTCGCCTTCGGCTCGTTTCATAAAACCACACTCGTGCTTTAATGCCTCTCATTATGCACCAGCCACATAAATAACTATTAAGAGTTATGTTAAGCGTAAACTAATTTCTAAAGCATATTATAGTATTAAAGACTATATTAATGATAACAATGCTTGGGACTGAATTGCTTGTAATAAAATGTTTAGTCCTTACGACAAAAGGTTGCGAACGCCAAAAAAAAAAAAAAAAAAAGACATCCGACAGAGTTTCTTACAGGTTCTTCTCTGATCGGTCGCCATTTGAACCTGCAGTAAATTTAGGCTAAGTCGCTACTATGACGTTTCAAAAGAGTTTATTATTTGTAAACCTACTTGAATAAAGATTATTCTGATTCTGATTCTGATTCATGCGACGATATTGTTCGGTTAAAGGAGTAGACCGAAGCAGATGGGGTTAGCTTCGCTCCACGCGCTTCTGTCAACTCCCCAGGTTAGAAGGTTAACGTGGAGTTTTACTTATGGGGTTAGGGCTGTCATTGGCTAACACAGGAGTACCGGATGATATTGGGATAAAGATCTAGCTTACAAAGGATCTAGGCTACAAAGGATCTAGGTTACAAAGGGTAAGCCACAATTTCATAGAATTTCATTTCATTGCTATTTTCTGCTGAAACCATGATGATTTCAGGATATCTGAAACATTAATTACGTATGTTATTTTCGGTTAGAATTGTGAATGCCAAAAAATACAAAAAACCCAATGACAATGCACTATTGTGGTATCTAAGGGCTGAACTGACGATGAAGTCGAAAAGTGGCGACAGGAGCTCCGCCATACTTAACGTAGACCTACCGTGTTGGAACTCACTAGTTTGGTCTTCATAAGTAGATAATTACAGCAAAAAAAGTACAGTCGGCAACAAAAGCTTCTCCCAAAAACTAAACGTTTTAGCTACCTGTGGTAAACATTGAAACGTAACGGGGAATCCCGGTGCCGCTGTGTCTGTGCGTGAGAGAACTGAGAGATCGGGCACAAATAAATATTATTGCATTACACATGATAAAATGAATAATAGTGGTGTTGTTGTTAACAGAGTCCGTGGGCGGCGCGCGCAAGAGCAGGAAGAAGCACACGCAGCTGCCCGAGCTGGAGCCGGCGCGCGCCGAGCGGCGCCGCCTCTCCGGCAAGGTGCGCCGCAGAGCGCACTAACATAAGAGAAAGAAAGAGCGCACTAAAAATCACAAACTAATTTGTCAAAAAAAAAAAAAAAAAAAAAACGACGTCGAAAAATAGCAATGGCATTTAATATACACTATATATTTTGTTGTAGATGCGGCGCGCGTGCTCGCTGCAGTGCTGGCTGCCCGCCGCCGCGCCGCGCAGGTAAGGCGCGGGCCGCGGGGCGGGGCGGGGCGGGGCGGGGCGGGGCGGGCGGCGGGCGCGTAGTGACCAGTGTGTGTGTGCAGGGCCGGCGAGCTGGCGGTCGAGGGCAGCGCCATCGTGCCCGAGCGCAAGCCGCGCGCGCCCAGCATGAGCGAGCGCGACCTCACGCGCCGCCTCCCCGCGCACCCCGCGCACCCGGCGCACGCGCACCACCAGCCGCACCTCTGCCTGCGCTGCTAGCCGACCCGCTGCAATCCCTAATACCGACCGAAAGTGCCTGTTTACAACAACTTTGTACCTACCTGCTATGATTAAATAAATAAATATTAAGTTTTCGCATTTATTATACAATTTACCGCCGTAATTATTATGTATTAACTTTTCTTTCTTTATTTACCCTATTTCCCCAAACTTGGTCATAGAAAGCTTTCGAAATAAAAACATGATATACTCGTATATGAATCGATTTGCCTCATCGGATCGAGATTTTACGTTTTTAGGGTTCCGTAGTCAAACTAGGAACCCTTAGAGTTTCGCCATGTCCGTCAAGCCGTCTGTCCGTCCGCAGCCTAGCTCAGGGACTCTCAGTACTACAAAGCTGTAATTTGGCATGAATATTAAATATTAGTCACGCCAACAAAGTATAAAGTGGTAAGAACCAGTAATTAACAAGGTCCAATGAATATTGAATATTGAATCATATAACAACATTTAATATATTTTAATATGATGTAATTATCATTTTATATGACGATCATTTGTTCTTAAAATATTTTATACTTATAACATACAATAAGTATAATTCATATTTAATAAAATTAACTTATGATATAAAGTTAATTTCATATAAAGTATAGTTGGTATCTATTAAAAAAAAAAAAAAAAAAAAAAAAAAAAAAATACTGTCTATACTAACTTGTGTCCAACCACAAAGGTCGGTTTGTTAATTACCTATTGTGACCCTACAGAGCGGTAACTCCTAGGTCTCAACTAATATATAGGTTAGGTTAGGTTAGAATTGTGTCAAGGCGCGAAGCGCCTTAACGACGCGGAATAGGAGCTCCGCAAAGCGGAGCTCCGTCGACTTTGCCTCACGGTCAGCGTTGTACCAAAAAATGATTCGACAAAAAAAAAAAAAAAAAAAAAAAAATCGTCATTCCAAACAAATATACTTAACAATCATAGGCGTTACAATTATTTTAAATATGTGGCAATATAAAAAAAAATAAAAAAATATAACACATGATAGTTATACAATATGATTTTTGTTTTTTTTTTTTTTTTTTTTTTTTTTTTTTTTTATACAAAATGATGATTATACCAAATGATGTTTAAAATAAATAAATGATATACCAAATGATAATTATAGTAAACAAAAATAGATATTTTGATAATATACCAATCGTTTATTATATAAAATGAGTGATTATATCCTTTTAAAATTATGTCAAATGTTATTATATCAAATGAAATTATATGAATTTTTTTTTTTTTTTTTTTATACCGATCATTACACACCCACAAGAATCGGCAATAATTTTATGCAATTATTTCCTCCCGATACTAAGGGTAAGGTTTAGACTGAGCAATTTTATGATTTCCTAAATAGTCTTATATGGAATGTGCAAGAAAGTTGTATAATGTAAATGGACCTTTATATACAATCTAGCGTAGACAAAAGTGTCCGCTGTCTAATTCTTATTCCTACTCGACACAAGATGACGCTACTTGAAGTCTAAGCGCTATCTAATCCTTATTCCTACACGACACAAGATGACGCTACCTTCTTTTTTTTTTTTTTTTTTTTTTTTTTTTTTTTTTTTTTTTTTTTTTTTTTTTTTTTTTTTTTGTAGCGTCATCTTGTGTCGAGTAGGAATAAGAATTAGATAGCGCTTAGACTTCAAGTAGCGTCATCTTGTGTCGAGTAGGAATAAGAATTATATAGCGCTTAGACATGAGAGGGATGTGTTATGGCAATTTGCTTGAGGGAATACGTCGGCAAAATGAATGAAAGCGTGATATTCGTATAAAGGTGAAATAATGATATAACTCAATTAGGTACAGGTTAAGGAGATTATTAGTCGATCTGTCAGAACCAAAAAGCCCGGAGACAGGTCTTGGGTTCCTACTCTAAAAAAAAAAAAAAAAAAAAAAAAAAAAAAAAAAAAAAAAAAAAAAAAAAAAAAAAAAAAAAAAAAAAAACCTAAGGCTTGGACCATATGAGATTAAATTCGCATCACAGTGAATAAAGGCGGGTCGCCACAGTGCTACTAATAAACTACCTATATTCAACCGACATTACAACATAATAATGAGACGTTACGTGCCTAAGTTGTGTCGAATTTGCCATATTAAATATAGCGATGCCTTTCTTGTGGTAATCAATTAGGCGTGTCATACTGATTATAAGCATGTATGTAAGCATGCCTTGCCATCGCACGTCACCGGTCCAATTCCGATTAATAAACACGTTGTCATGACGTTGACGTTGACGTTGTTGTTGTGACGGTGGATGCATTCATTCATTCCATCATTTAAAGTAGTATTGGTTTCTACTGGCTATTGAATGACAAAACTACATATCTTAACGTTTATAGAATTCCGT
This sequence comes from Acleris holmiana, assembly GCA_949316455.1. Taxonomy (NCBI): domain Eukaryota; kingdom Metazoa; phylum Arthropoda; class Insecta; order Lepidoptera; family Tortricidae; genus Acleris; species Acleris holmiana. The sequence continues at coordinate 32,035 of CASGFW010000068.1, read as the reverse complement.
ATCCTATGCCGCACTATGAACCCTGGAGGGAACAGCAATATTCATTCAGTCATAGATATTAAACCCGTCCAGCCATATGGAAGACACGAGGTAATAAGGAGAAGGAATTGTTTGACGAGTACATTGAAGAGCATCTCAATTCTGACTCATCCCTTCCTTCAGTCCACGTAACTGGCGAGACGGTCAAGGGCAAGAGGCCAAAGCACAAAGCTTCGAAGCCCGATAAGAGACCTCATGAGTCCGACGATTTATTGGCTGGCCCTGCGGTCAGACCAAAAATCAACACTGCACGACGGGGCAAAAATCCGTGCGCAAAGGGGCGCTACACCGGCGCTTATGCAACACAGGCGATGTGTAGATCCCAGGAACTAGACGAATATCAGGCGAAGGTGGACGCGGCTGCAGCGTACCTCTTGGCCCCTGATGACCCGCCTCGGAGATCGAAAAAGAAAAAAGAGATTATAGGGGGCAGCCTTCCTGCGTCGAGGGACCGGAGCCTTCCTTCATCAAGGGACCGCAGCCCTTTCCTCCGAACGGAGGAGAATTACATAGACATCGTCCGAAAATCGGCATTTGCTGTGATGGACGAAGCGAAGAAATGCGGCCACCTGAAGGGCGACATATGGGGCAAAATGAACCAGGCGTGCAGAGACATCCTATCGGCTGCGGATTGCCTTCAGGGCAGAGGAGAGGAAGAAGAAATGCGCGCTCTCAAAGCCGACAACAGACGAATGAGAGAACAACTCGCTCTCGCCCAAACTGAGGCTAAGGCGCTCAGAACAGCCTTTTCCGAGCGGAAGAGGGATTCTCAAACGACTTCCTCTGAGCTTCCTGCTGCTCTGACCAGTGCCCTACAAGATCTGCGGGAAGACCTGAAACGAGATCTATTCATCTCCATAGGTGATATGGTCAATGTCCGCCTGGACCAGATAAGAAAACTGCTCCCCGCTGAGCCGATTGTCCGACCTCCACTAGCGGCGGACCGAAGAAAAGCAATTCCCGAAAAGGTAATTACGGAACCAGCACCTGTGGCTGCCCCGCGGTCTAAGGCTGCGGTCAAACCTGGCGCTGCTCTGGCCAAGCCGACTCCCTCAGCCAAGCAGGCGAGACCTGCGGAGAAGTCCATGCCTGCCACCAAAGGAGGGCAAAAGCTTGGTAGGCCCCCAGTGGCAGTGACAAAACTACCGACACAGAGGCCTACCACATCGACTGAGCCTACACCGCCTCTACCTAAAGTTCCCTGGACGGAGGTGGTTAAAAAAGGAAAGAAGAAGAAGCCTGCCTCCGCTCCAGTAGCAAAGGCTCCAAAAGCTGCTCAACGACGCAAGCCGAAAAGATTGGCCGCCCCTACTACTGCTGCTGTAGTAGTAGCTATAAAGCCGGGCGTGGAGGCATCTTATGCCTCCGTTATGACGAAAGCGATTAAGTCCGTCAACCTGGCGGACGTCGGCATTGACCATGTGCGGGTCCGCAAGACTCAGTCAGGGGCCCGCATCATCGAGGTCCCGGGTGCAGCGGACAGTGGCGGAGCCGTCGCAGATGAGCTTCTAAAAAAAATAGATGGGCTGGTTGGTGACGTGGCCAATGTTTATCGGCCCGTCATGATGGCGGACCTCCGAGTCGCTGGCTTCGACGAGTCAGTGACCTCGGATGACCTAAAAGTGGCGCTAGCGGGCAAAGCGGGCTGCCCGATAGAACAAGTGAAAGTGGGAGCCATTAGGGTGTTACGCGATGGGACGGGAGCGGCCATTGCCAAGTGCCCAGTGACGGCGGCAAAAACAATCTTGGTGGCTGGGCGGCTGCTCGTGGGCTGGTCGTCGGTCCAGGTGAAAGTTTTAGATAAGAGGCCCATGCGCTGCTACCGGTGCTGCGGTACCGGGCACTCCAGCGCATCCTGCCCGTCTACAGTAGACCGGACTAACCTCTGCCATCGTTGCAGCAGGCCGGACCACCGAAGGACTGATTGCAGAGCCCAACCCTTCTGTGCAGTATGTCACATGGCCAAACGCCCGGCTGGCCATTGCATGGGGGGGGATTCCTGTAACCCCCCTCCTACCAAAGGTAGAAGGGCCCCTGCTAGGACCCCGGTTCCGCACACGAACAGTCGTGCAGTTGAAAAACCGGCTCAGGAGGAACACATGGATCTCTAAATGTCAGCACATCAATATTTAGAGATCCTGCAGTGCAACGCCAACCACAGTGCCCGCGCACAGGACCTGCTTATGCAGGTAATGGCGGAGTGGGGTATTGGCGTTGTGGTTGTGGCGGAACCTTATTACGTTCCTCCCCAAACCAACTGGGTTGGGGCTACAGACGGAGGGGTTGCCATGGTGGTGCCAGTAATAGGTGACTTCCCCCCCCTCTCAAGAACAGAGCAGGGCCCGGGATTCGTAGCCGCCAAATGGGGAGACACTGTACTAGTGGCAGTGTACTTCTCCCCTAACCGACCGCTACGAGATTTTGAATGGTTCTTGGAGGGGCTGGGAAGGGTCATAGGCAGAGCGATCCCGGCGCAAGTGATGGTGATGGGGGACTTCAATGCCAAGAGTGCGGCATGGGGTTCCCCCATCACGGATCAGAGAGGGGCAGTCCTCGAGGACTGGGTGGCAGCACTAGGACTGGAGGTGCTTAACCGGGGCGACGACAACACGTGCGTTCGATGGCAGGGAGGGTCCATAGTGGATGTATCGTTCGCGACCCCTGCTGTTGCCGCACGCACTCATGATTGGCGCGTCCTGGGGGATGTAGAGACCCTCTCCGACCATCTCTACATTAGAATGAGGATCAGCGCCTCACCGGGGGGCCTGTCGGCTGGTTCACGAGGGCGAAGAGACGTTGGAGGAGGAGCACAGTTCCCGAGGTGGGCAGTTTCACGCCTTGACAGAGAGATGGCAGACGAGGCTGCCATGGTGGAAGCGTGGTGTGCCCCCCCTCCGACCACTTTAGGAGTGGAAGAGCGGGCGGCTCTGTTTCGAGTAGCCCTGACATCTGTTTGCGACGCGGCCATGCCACGAGTGCGAAAACTGCCCACCAAAAAGCAGGTGTATTGGTGGTCGGATGAAATAGCGACCCTCCGAACCATCAGCAATGCCGCTCGCCGTGCTTATACCCGTTGTAGGCGGAGAAGGCACCTACACGAGGAGGAACAGCTGCTCCACAGAAGGCTCAAAGAGGCAAAGGAGGCCCTGAGCGTCGCAATCGCGAGAAGGAAGGATGAGGCACGGGAGGAGTTCCTGGCCACACTCGACAGGGATCCGTGGGGGCGACCATACCGCCTAGTGCGGAACAAGCTCAAGCATGCTCCCCCTATGGATTCCCTGGAGCCGGAACTCCTCACGAGGATAGTGGAGGGGCTTTTCCCGGCGGCTCCGGACTTCCTCCCACCGTTAATGGCAGGCCCCTCGCGTGAAGAAGTGGACCCAGTCGGCGTTCCCGTAGTGACGGATGAAGAGATGGAGAGGGTTGTTGACCACCTTCGGTCATGCAAGAAGGCACCAGGACCAGATGGCGTACCGGGTAGGGTCCTTCCGTTAGTGGCGAAACACCTTGGAGACCGCCTGAGGACTCTCTTTGACGATTGCATCAGAGAAGGGCGGTTTCCGGAGTGCTGGAAGGAGGGACGACTCGTTCTTCTGCGGAAAGAGGGGCGCCCGCATGATTCTCCTGCTGGTTATCGCCCCATAGTCCTTCTCGATGAGACAGGCAAGATGCTCGAACGCATCCTGTCCTGTCGCATCATAAAACATCTGGAGGATGTGGGGCCAAACATCGCACACCAGCAATTTGGGTTCCGAGAGGGACGATCCACTATAGATGCGCTATGGTCCCTCCGGAACTTCTGCGAGTACGCAAAAGAGAGAGGAGAGGGAGCGGTGGCGGTGTCGCTCGACATCGCCAATGCATTTGGCACCATCCCCTTCTCGGTGATAAAGGAGGCTCTCCACTACCACCGAGTCCCGAAGTACTTGCGCAGAATTGTGGAGCACTACCTGACCAACAGGGTAGTGCTCTACGAACGTGAGGGTCGGCGGGTCACCCACAGGATGTCATGCGGTGTTCCCCAGGGGTCTGTACTGGGTCCTCTGTTATGGAACATTGGCTATGACTGGGTGATCCGAGGGCCTCAATTTCCTCGCATGGTCACCATTTGTTACGCCGACGACACAATGGTGGCAGTGCGGGGAAAGGAACTGGAAGAGGTCTTGCGAAGAGCAGCAGTAGCGGCTAACCTTATGGTCAGCCGAATAAGGCTCTTAGGGTTACAGGTGGCCCTCCCGAAGACAGAAGCCATCGTTTTCGGGGGAAGAGGGTGGCGTCCATCCGCTGGGTTGACTATCCCGATAGCGGGTGAGGCGGTCCAAATAAAGCCAAACATAAAATATCTTGGCCTGGTCCTGGACCGCAAATGGGACTTTGAGGAGCACTTCCGGCAGCTGGCTCCCCGGGTAGTTCGTGCTGCATCGGCCATGAGCCGTTTGCTGCCAAATGTTGGAGGGCCGAGGGCGGCATGCCGGCGCCTTTTCGCTGGCGTTGTGCGCAGCATGGCGCTTTACGGGGCACCAATCTGGGCCGACAAATTGTCGGCCGGAAACATTGCCCTCCTTCGGAGGCCCCAAAGGGTTGTGGCCGTCCGCATTGTACGGGCCTATATTACTGTGGCACATGCGGCGGCATGTGTCTTGGCCTGCACCCCGCCGTGGGAGCTGGATGCTCAGGTGCAGGCTGAGACATACAAACAGAGGGCCGAGTCTAGGGCCAGAGGAGTGCGCCCGGACTCCGAGGTGGTCGAAAGGACTCGGCGTATGACCGAGAGAAGGATGAGGGACCGGTGGAAGAGCGACCTGGAGGACTCTCCCTATGGGACCCGCACCATAGGGGCACTGCTCCCGTCGCTCGACCGCTGGGTCGAGCGGTCGCATGGTGCGATTACGTACCGTCTCGCGCAGGTGATGACCGGACACGGATGTTTTGGCCATTACCTGCATAAAATCAAAAGGGAGCCGAGTCCGATCTGCCACGAGTGCGGCGATTCGGAAGACACGGCCCAACACACTTTAGAGGTGTGCATAAAGTGGGATCTGGAGCGCCGCACTATGGCCTCGGAAATTGGTGTTACCGATCTCTCGCTGCACAGCGTGGTCGCTGCCATGCTGAGCAGCGACAGATCGTGGAAGGCGGTATCCTCCTTCTGTGAGAATGTCATCTCGCAGAAGGAGGTGTCGGAGCGGGAACGCGAAGACGATGTCGACGCACACCCGCTCCGGTGCAGGCGGAGGGGGCGAAGGCGCACGCAGTACGCTGCTAGCCTAAACCCCCCAACTTAACACCTTATGAGACGCAGGTAGAGGTGGGCGCCTCTAACCTGCATGACACGAAAAGTCTCACGTGCCGGTGGGAATGTCGTACGTCCTTGACATCCCCAGCCTCTGGCGAGAAGAGCCCTAAAAGTGTCCAGGGCAGCTTTGGTCGTCGTTTTGGAAGCATTCAATCGATCCCCACGGCGGCCAAAACCAAAAGCTTGCGAGGATCAGCAGAGGGGTTTTAGTGGGTAGGCTTCCTGTCCTTTTCCCACTAGGGGGAGGGGGCGGGCGGAGAGTCCCACATAACCACCGTGTTCGCCCAAACGCGGTGGTATGCGCAAAGCATTTCCCCTCTAAAAAAAAAAAAAAAAAAAAAAAAAGGTTAGGTTAGGTTAGGTTAGGTTAGGTTAGGTTAGGTTAGGTTAGGTTAGGTTAGGTTAGGTTGGGGTGCAGGCCGGATTCCTCCACGTTGGCTTGGGTGTTGCAGTCTCTCTTGATCTCGATCCGGAGAGAACGCAGCATCTGGGCTGGTGCACCCTGGGCATTGGCTGAAACTTTCTCCTTATGGGAGATTCTTTCAGCCCATGGCAAATATCCAGCGGGGGGGTTGGGTAACCGAACAAGTGGCGGGATAACCACTCATCAGGTCCAGCGCAGGCCTCGGGATCTAAATAGTCCCGAAAAGAGCGCGTTGGTTGTGGAGGTTGCTCTTTGTTACTCTCCTCGGAGAGTAGGCTGTTGATGCAACAGTTGTGTGGGTTGTCCTCGAGAGAGGTTCAACGGGTGCGGCGATATGCCAGGTGCATTCGGCTTTAGTCGACGTCGGACCAACTCGTTTCCCGTTCGGAGTGTCGTGGATCACGTCTCGCGGCTCCAGCGGGCCGAGGATCTTGCCTTTATCGGCCGGGTCGAGAGGAAGAAAACCTCACTAAAAAATCCCTCAATCCCAAGCGGCGCAGCACCGTGAGGGGATGCATGACTGTGAGGTAGTCAGTCATTAGTGCTTGCACCGTCAGAGAACCGGCCGACTCTCTGGCGTGAATAGGCTTGTCCAGTTGCAGGGGGCACCCTCTGGATTGACCAATTTCCCCCATACTCGTGGGATCAAGTATGGAATTTAACAAAAATAAAAAAAACAAAAAGACGATGGACGGTAGTGAGGATGGAGATAGTGACTCTATGCACAGCGTAGAGTCACTGCCGGAGACCAGTCTCAGGACTAAAGAACGGCGGTACCTAAACAATGGAGGCTCAGACCCAGAAACTAGTCTGGATGGGGTTGTGAGTCCTACAATGCGGAAAAGACGAGGACGACCGCCAACTACAGGCCACTACGTTGGCCTAGCTAAGGCCAAGTTGGCGCTCATAGAAGCGGAGAGGGAGGAGGAGTTGCGGAGGGCAGAAGCTGAGGTCACTGCAGCCTCTCGTGAGGCCAGAGCCCGTACCAGGACCCTTTCGTTGTCGGAGTCGTCTTCAAATGGAGACGACTTCCAGACAGCAACCTCCTTAAGCCGGACGATAGAAGATAATATCAATATTATCAGGAAGGTTGCTGTCACCTCGAAAAATCTCAAAGGAGGTTTCGTTCGCTCTCTAAAAGATGCTGCGGATGAGATCAGCAAAGTTGCTCTGATCTTACAGAGCCGCTGCACATCCGAAGAGACTAGAGGGCTGCAGGCGGACAACACTCGCCTGCAATTTGAAGTCGCACAGCTCCGAAAGGAGGTAGAGGAAATGCGGGAGCGCTTTGATCGGCCAAGTCAGCCGACTACTGTGGTTCTGCCTAGTCAGCCGGTACAGAAACCTCCAGATACTGAGGAGCTAGTGCGGAATATCCTTTGCCAGGTGGGCACAATGGTGAATGCCAGGTTTGAGGCTCTTCAGGATAGGTTGCTGCCTGAGAAGCGACTACGCCCTCCACTGGCAGCTGACAGGCGGGCCAGCGAACTCCCCGGGATCTCTCCCGGGCCATCATCTGCTCCAAGTTCTGTTACGGCGAAGGGCCTGAATAAGGTGGCTATTTTAGGTCAGGACAGTCCTGGAGGTCCAGAGGCTCCAAAGCCGCGCAAAGGGAAAAAGAAGAAGAAGAACAAGGCGGAAAAGGTGGGACAAAAATCAGTCGGTACTCCTCGCGAGAGGGCAGCAGAGCTCCGACCCCTGCCTCTTACGTCTCAGCCCGTGGAGCCATCAACCTCAACCCAGCCGATAGAACTGCCTTGGAACGAGGTGGTGAAGAAAGGGCTCAGAACCAAAATGCGTGCTAAGCAGGGTCCTCGTAAAAGTGCCACTGCTGCTCCGAGACCAGCAAGACTCAGCCCCCCGAGGTCGGCTGCCGTCGTGGTTACACTGACGCCGGAATCAATCGCAAAGCATGTAACCTACGATAGTGTTATTGCAGAGGCTAAGGCGAAAATCAGCCTACCTGACCTCGGGATCAGGAGTGGGGTCCGTTTTCGCGTGTGCGCCACTGGAGCGCGTATGTTCGAAGTGATGGGTGCGGATAGTGGTCCTCAAGCTGACGCGCTAGCCGAGAAGCTGGGGCAGGTGATTAGCTCAGACATAGCCCACGTCTCCAGGCCAGTCAAAAGCACGGAGATTAAAATCTCTGGGCTAGATGACTCCATCACTGTGGAAGAGGTCCTTAATGCAGTTGCTGAGGCAGGGAGCTGCACAAAAGAAAACCTAAAATGCGGTGGGATTGTCGCGGACCCATTCGGCGTGGGGCACGCTTGGGTTCTCTGCCCGCTGGCAGCTGCCAAACGGATTGCAGCTGCGGGCCGTCTCATGCTGTCGTGGGTATCGGCCTCGGTTAAAGTTCTTGAACCCAGGCCTCTGCGGTGCTTCCGATGTCTCCAGATCGGGCACGTAAAAGCGCAGTGTAGTGCAGACATTGACAGGAGCCAGGATTGTTTCCGCTGCGGAAATCCTGGGCACAAATCGAACGAATGCCTGGCCAAACCAAAGTGTTCGATTTGTGCTGCAGTTAATAAACCAGCTGACCATGTTTTGGGGAGCAAGTCTTGTTTCGCCCCCACTTCAACAAATGGCAGGAGAAGGACGGTACTACGGTCACAGACGAGACGTCAGTTGCCTGCAGAGGTTTCAATGGAGACGGACACACCTACAACCAACGATAATGGCCCTACAAGTTCTACAAGCCAACATTAACCATAGTGCCCGGGCCCAAGATCTGCTTCTGCAGAGCATGGCTGAGTGGCTGACTCAGGTGGCCGTAGTTACGGAGCCCTATTTTATAGCTAACAGGGATGACTGGATAGGAGACGAAGACGGCCTGGTCGCTATCATTGTGCCTAGTGCTGCTGGCTCTCCATCGCTGGAAAAAGTGCAAAAAGGTCGTGGCTGCGTTGCGGCCTTGGTAGACGGAATTTTGACGGTTGGTGTGTACTGTCCCCCAAGCAAAAGTCTTGCAGAGTTCGAAGGTCTCCTTGGTCAGGTGGAGACCTTTATTGGCAGAATTCACCCTCATCCAGTACTGGTAATGGGTGATTTTAACGCCAAGAGCTCTGCCTGGGGTTGTCCAGTTACTGATGCAAGGGGGACAGTACTGGAGGAGTGGGCGTTAACGGCGGGCCTTTGTCTTCTGAATCGAGGTTCCCAGCCAACCTGCGTCCGACCCCAGGGTAGCTCCATTGTGGATCTATCGTTTGCTAGCCCTGCGTTGGCATGCCGGGTTCACGGTTGGCAGGTCGCGGAGGATGTAGAGACACTATCGGACCACCTTTACATCCGTTTCAGCGTGTCTTCATCCAGTGCGGCTCCGATTCGGTCGGTACATGCCCGGCTGCCTGGTGACGGCCCTCGGTGGGTAGTCAAGCGTCTCGACAGGGAAATTCTCATTGAAGCTTCCCTGGTTGAGACGTGGTCGCCCACAGAGAATGTTATTAGTGTCGATGAGGAGGCTGCGGCTTTACGCGAATCAATGACTCGGGTCTGTGATGCATCCATGCCACGTCAGGGTCCTCAACCGCGGAGAAGGCAGGTGTACTGGTGGTCTGCCGAAATTTCTGAGCTGCGCACTGCGTGTGTAGCTGCCAGACGCCAGTACCAGAGGCAACGCCGGAGAAGACGCCGTGATGAGGATGCTGAGACAACACTACGCGACGCCTACAAGCTGGCAAAATATACGCTTCGCATCGCCATCAGCGAAGCAAGAGATGGAGCTAGGGCAGAAATGCTGGAGACTCTGAATCGAGATCCTTGGGGTCGCCCCTATCGCATGGTGCGAGGGAAACTTCGACCGTGGGCACCCCCTTTGACGCAGAGTCTCCAGCCTCAGGTTGTGGTAGCTGTGGTGGAGGCACTTTTCCCACATAGGGAGGAGCATAGGCCTCCAACGATGGCTCCGGCGATAACGAACGAGGCTACCTCCGTATCTGAGGAAATACCACTGGTATCCGCTGGGGAATATGGGGCTGCAATCCTTCGGCTTCGTGCAAAGAAAACGGCCCCAGGCCCTGATGGTATTCCTGGACGTGCGTTGGTGCTTGCTGCGGATGCGTACGAGGAGAGGGTTAAAGCCCTACTGGATGCTTGTTTTTCCCAGGGACGCTTTCCACAGTCGTGGAAGACTGGCTCACTGGTCCTGCTGAGGAAGGAAGGGCGTCCGGCCGATTCACCATCAGGGTACCGCCCGATTGTGCTCCTTGACGAGGCAGCGAAGCTTTTCGAGCGTATTATTGCCAATCGCCTCGTCAAGCACTTAGCGAGAGTCGGCCCGGACTTAAACACTAATCAGTTCGGATTTCGGGAGGGCAGGTCAACCGTGCACGCAATCCTGCGAGTAAAAGAGATGGCGGAGGAAGCAGTTGCCCAAGGTGAAGTCGTCTTGGCGGTGTCTCTTGATATCGCCAATGCCTTTAACACTCTACCTTGGAGTTGCATTAGGGAGGCATTGCGGTATCACCGGGTGCCGAACTACCTCCAGGCTATAGTAGCAAATTACCTGTCAGGAAGGTCGGTCTGCTACAGGGGTCGTGAAGCATGGCACAACCATGTGGTCTCGTGTGGCGTTCCACAGGGGTCGGTTCTTGGACCGCTCCTGTGGAATATTGGATATGATTGGGTGTTGCGTGGCGTTCTTCTCCGCGGTGTTAGCGTTACCTGCTACGCCGACGACACTCTTGTTACGACCCGGGGAAGAACATACAGGGAGTGTGCAATTCTTGCCACAGCTGGAGTGGCTCAAGTGGTGAGCCGTATCCGAGTGCTTGGCTTAGAAGTGGCCCTAAGCAAATCCGAGGCTTTGTGGTTTCACGGGCCTCGGAACAAGCCACCCTCGGACTCGCACATAACAGTGGGTGGAGTGCGAATCAACATAGAGCCTCAAATTAAATATTTGGGACTCATTCTCGACAGCCGATGGACGTTTGAAACCCACTTCCGACGTTTAGTGCCCAAGCTGTTGCGCGCGGCGGCCGCACTCGGCAGCTTACTGCCGAATGTCAACGGTCCAAAGGCGGCTTGCCGGCACCTGTACTTGGGCATTGTGCGGTCGATGGCGCTGTACGGGGCACCAGTGTGGAATGGCGCTCTGAATAGCCGGACAATCGCACTTCTGCATAGACCGCAAAGGGCGATGGCCATCAGAGTCGCCCGGGGGTACCGCACGGTGTCCTATGAGGCGGCATGCGTGCTGGCAGGCTCCCTGCCTTGGGACCTAGAGGCGGAGGTCCTCGCATCAGTCCATCGATGGCGGGACAGTGAGATTGCCCAACATCAGCACCCTCCGTCAAAGGAGGAAGTAGAGGCAATGAGAAAAGAGAACCGTAAGTCGATGGTGCAATTGTGGCAGAACAAGCTACAACAGCCCATTGCCGGGGTTCGGACTATAGAGGCAGTACGTCCAGTCCTCACGCAGTGGCTGGACAGGGAACACGGTGCGCTCACCTTCCGATTGTCGCAGGTGCTTTCGGGGCATGGTTGCTTCGGCAAGTACCTACACCGGATCGGAAGGGAGCTGACTGCGGTGTGTCACCACTGCGACGGCTGCCCCGAAGACACCGCCCAGCACACGCTGGAAGAGTGTCCGGCGTGGGTGGATCAGCGCCGGGAGCTCATAACTGCCGTAGGTGGCAATCTTTCTCTACCGGTCCTAGTCGCCGCCATGGTGGCAACGGACCGAGTTTGGGATGCCACTCAAAAGTTTTGTGAGTCGGTCATTGGGCTCAAAGAAGAGGCGGAGAGAGAAAGGGAAGCAAGCGCTCCTACCACAATCCGCAGCCGCCGCATAGGGAGGAGAAGACGAGCGTACGCCCTCACACTTCCACCCTAACAATGACTCGAGTGACGGGCTAGGGGAAACCCGTTACTCACTTGGAGTCAGCGAGGTCGCGCCTGAGTCTTACGTGCGCGAACGAAGCCGTCAACAGGGCGTTAAAACCCTCAAGAGAAAGTGGCGTTGAGCCAGGTCACCACCGGGACGTTGAAGAGTGCTTTTATAGTGTGCCCACATCCCGGTGGACCATGACACTGACGGAACCAGAGGGGTTTTAGTGGGTATGCTTCCCGTCCCTTTGCCACAGGGAGAGGGGATGGGCGGAGAGTCCCACATAACCACCGTGCCTTCCCCTGATACGGTGGTATGCGTAATGCATTTCCCCTCTTAAAAAAAAAAAAAAAAAAAAAAAAAAAAAAAAAAAAAAAAAGGTTAGGTTAGGTTAGGTTAGGTTAGGTTAGGTTAGGTTAGGTTAGGTTAGGTTAGGTTAGGTTAGGTTGGGGTGCAGGCCGGATTCCTCCAAGTTGGCTTGGGTGTTGCAGTCTCTCTTGATCTCGATCCGGAGAGAACGCAGCATCTGGGCTGGTGCACCCTGGGCATTGGCTGAAACTTTCTCCTTATGGGAGATTCTTTCAGCCCATGGCGAATATCCGGCAGGGGGGGATAAGGGGTAGGTTAGGAGGCGGGCTCGGCGTGCACTTACAATGCCGTCGCGCACTTACCGCCTACAACATAGAGGAGGCACGTCGACTCCTCTATCACCCGTACTCCAGTGTCACTCTTCAACAATCGCCATCTTGCGACGTTATGGGGTAGTTGAGAGACACTGGAACGGAGGGCTTGCCTTAATTGGCCGGCCCGCGAGAATGGAAAACTCTATAAAACCCGACAGCGAAGTCGTAAAAACCTACAGATACCAGGCGACCTCTGTAGTATATAGCCTTACCCTCAGGATGGGCGTTACCTGGGGGTTGACTTATGTCGGCCCGTACTCGTGGGATTAAATATGGAACTAAATAAAAAAAAACAAAAAACAAAAACTTTAGAGGAGGACAGTAGCGATACTGATTCGATGATGAGTGTGGAATCACTACCAGAGTCGGTTAGTGGACGAACGACGCGTAAACGTCCTAAGGGCGTTACAGGTGGGTCAGATCCTCAACTGGATCCTGACGAAGGACATGATGTTAAGCGACAGGCAATGGAAGGTGGGTCAGATCCTGAACTACACCTAGACGAGGCTCAGAGTTCTGGTTCTGGCAAGCACTCTGTGACGGCGAAACAACGAGGCCGAGGACGGCCTCCAACCACAGGCCAGTATGTGGGCCTAGCCCAGGCCAAACTAGCATTGGTTGCAGCCAAAAGAGAGGAAGAGCTACAAAGAGCTGAAGCGGAGATTATGGCTGCCAGTAGGCAGGCCCGTGTGAGAATAACACGACTGTCGGAGTCTTCGACTAATACTGACGACAACCAACAGTTCGAAGCCGCCGCAACTCTCAGCCAGGTTATCGAAGACCAGGTGGCGGTTATAAGGAAAGTGGCAACAACCTCGAAAAACTTGAAGGGCGGTTTTGTGCGTTCGCTAAAGGAGGCAGCGGACACAATCATGGATGGCACAACCAAACTGCAAAGTAGATGCACGTCGGAGGAAACAAGGGGTCTCCAGGCGAACAATGCTCGTCTACAGGCCGAAGTAGCGCAGCTGCGCAAAGAAGTTGCAGAAATGCGCGAGCTACTTAACAAGCCCACCCAACAGGTTGTAGCAGCGCAGCAAGCTGTACCAGTACCGGACTCGGAGGACTTGGCGCGTTCTATCATTTGTCAAGTGGGGACGATGATGAACGCCAGGTTGGCAGCACTGGAGGACCGTCTTCTCCCAGAGAAGCGGATTCGCCCCCCTTTGGCGTCTGATAGAGCATCAAGATCTACTCCTCCAATACCAAAGGAGCGGACCTCGGTGGCAACAACTAGTAGGCGAGAGGCGGCAGCAACCGATATGACCACTATACCTTCAGCAGTGCCTGAGTCCGCGCGGCCTGCCCCAAGGAGAATTAATGCCACGGCGGCTTCGGGGCCCATCTTGACACAACCGCAGAGTGGTAGAGAAAAGAAGGCGCGGAGGAAAAGGCAGACTGCTGCCGCAAAAGCCGCAGCTGCCCCAAATAAGACTCTCCCGGCGCCTGCAACAATGCTACCTCCACCTTCCTCAGAGCCTGTGAGTCAGCCGTGGAATGAAGTAGCTAAGAGAGGAGCAAAGGGCTCAAAGGGCTCAAAACTGATTGTAACACAGGGGCGACCTGACCCGCGCAATTTACGTCCGCCTCGATCGGCTGCCGTTGTGCTCACCCTGACCCCAGAGGCTGAGAAACGTGGCCTTACGTATGCCAGCGTAATGGCCGAGGCCAGAAATAAGGTGAAACTGGAGGATCACGATATTCATGGGATCCGCTTCAAAACGGCAGCCACAGGAGCGCGAGTTTTGGAGGTGCCAGGGGCGACGAATGGGGGCAAAGCTGATTCCCTTGCCACAGCTTTAAGGGCGGCTTTTGATCCTGACGTCGTTCGCGTCGATAGGCCAACCAAGACGGTGGAATTGCGGGTGACTGGCCTGGACGATTCGGTCGACGCGAGCGATGTGGCAGCTGCGGTAGCAGCGGTCGGAGACTGTGCCGTTGAGGCTGTAAAGTGTGGGGAGATACGCAGAAATCTCAATGGCCTCGGTTCTGCATGGCTGCGCTGCCCGGTCGTGGCGGCCAAAAAGGTGACAACGGTAGACTCTGGCCGCCTGAAAGTCGGGTGGGTGATAGCGCAGGTCAAGTTGCTAGCTGCCCGCCCAAGGAGATGTTACCGATGTTTTGAGCCTGGTCACCTGAAGGCACAGTGCTCAAACGAGGTAGACCGAAGTGACCTATGCTACCGCTGCAGTCAACCGGGTCACAAAGCTGGTCAATGCGCTGCAGCACCACACTGCATAGTATGCGCGGTTGCAGGCAAAAGTGCCGACCATCGCACCGGAAGCAGGGCGTGCACTCCGCCAAAATCTAAAAATGGGAAGGGAAACAGGTTGAGAGATCTCCCTGAAATCCCCTTGACTACCGCATGCCCGCCCTCTTCTGGTCAGGCCGAGGAGATTGAAATGACCGTTACATAAATGGCGGTGTTACGTTTTCTTCAGGCGAACATCAACCACTGTGCCAGTGCTCAAGACCTTTTATGTCAGAGCATGGCGCAGTGGTTGATAAACGTAGCTGTGGTGGCGGAGCCCTACTCAGTACCCCCAAGGGACAACTGGGTAGGGGACAATGACGGGACGGTGGCCCTCGTCACCCAAACAAATGCTGGATCCCAAGCCTTTGAAAGGGTCACCAAGGGCAAAGGTTACGTAGCGGCAGTGATGGGGAACCTCCTCGTTATCGGAGCGTACTTCTCGCCAAACCGGAGTCTGGCCGAATTCGAGCGGCTTCTGGGAGACGTAGGAGTTTTGATAGGAAGAAATCGCCCGAGCATGGTGTTATTTGCCGGTGACCTCAACGCTCATTCGCAGGCGTGGGGTTCTCCGAATACGGATACCCGAGGGCGAAAAGTCATGGAGTGGGCGGTTGGTACCGGTCTGGTGCTTCTGAACGCAGGAACGGCCGACACGTGCGTGCGGCAACAGGGTGGTTCTATTGTGGATGTAACGTTCGCAGGAACTGTCCTGGCGCGCCGTGCCCAGGGCTGGGAGGTCATGGTGGATGTGGAGACGCTATCGGATCACCGCTATATCCGATTTGATGTCTCTGCTCTACCAACGACCCCGGACAGCCCAAGCCGGAGTGCGCCATCCTCACACGGCCCTCACTGGGCACTGACGAGGATGGATCGAGAGCTCCTCAGAGAGGCCGCCATAGTGCAGTCGTGGCTACCAGTGCCTGAAGGCAGGGTGGAGGTTGAGGATGAGGCGGAATGGTTCCGGAAGGCGATGACGCAAGTTTGCGACGCAGCGATGCCCCGGACCAAACGCCAACCTCCACGACGTCGCGTGTATTGGTGGACTGCGGAGCTAACGCATCTCCGCGAGCAATGCGTGATGGCAAGGCGCCAATACCAGCGGCAGAGGCGACGGCGGACCCGCGATGAAGTGGAGGAGGTAGCTCTCTACGAGGCATACAGGGTAGTCAAAAAGGAGCTCAAGACAACCATTCGCCAGGCCATCGAGCTCTCGAGGGAACAGCTGTTGGAAACCCTGAACAGCGACCCTTGGGGGAGGCCGTACAAGATGGTCAGGAACAAGCTCCGTCCTTGGGCTCCTCCACTTACTGAACAACTGCAGCCGGAGTTTGTAGATCAAGTGGTAACTGCCCTGTTCCCACACAGAGCAGGATACCAGCCACCGACCATGGCGCCTTTGTCAGTGGATATGGATGAGGAGGAGGAAGACGCGCCAGCCGTTTCCGAGGGGGAGCTGGGAGCAGCTTTCCTGCGCCTACGCGCGAAAAACACGGCTCCCGGACCGGACGGCATACCGGGACGAGCGTGGGTACTAGCCATAGATGATATGGAACCTAGACTCCGGCGTATGTTCAGTGCATGCATCGAACAGGCCCGCTTTCCCAAACAGTGGAAAATGGGTCGCCTGGTGCTCCTGAGAAAAGATGGCCGCCCAGTGGACTCCCCATCGGCCTATAGGCCGATCGTTCTTCTCGATGAAGTCAGCAAACTATTTGAACGCATAATAGCAGCTAGACTCATCAAACACCTCACCAACGTGGGCCCGGACTTGGCCGACTGCCAGTACGGTTTCCGCACTGGTCGCTCGACGGTGAGTGCGATCCTCGAAGTTAAAAGAGCGGCACAAAATGCTGTGTCCCGGGGCGATGTCGTTTTGGCGGTGTCCTTGGACATCGCCAACGCTTTTAACTCCTTACCCTGGGAGTGCATACAAGAGGCTGTGCGGTTCCACCGGGTCCCCCGGTATCTTTGCCGAGTAGTAGACGCGTACCTGTCAGAGAGATTTGTAACATACCCTGGCCAACGCGAGTGGAGCAGGAAGGAGATGGTGTGCGGTGTTCCACAGGGGTCGGTGCTTGGGCCACTCCTGTGGAACATTGGATATGACTGGGTGCTTAGAGGCGCTCGCCTGCGTGGCGTCGGCCTTACTTGTTACGCTGACGACACGTTGGTGACCGCTCAAGGGGCCACTTTCAGGGAGGCGGCCATACTAGCGACTGCGGGCGTGGCCCAGGTGGTCGACAGGATCAGACGGCTGGGGCTGGAGGTCGCTCTTAGCAAGTCCGAGGCCATCTGTTTTCATGGCCCTCGAAGAGCACCTCCAGCGGGTGCACACATAGTGGTGGGGGGAGTTACCATCGGGGTCGAGTCGACGATGCGGTACCTAGGCATTGTCCTCGACAGTCGGTGGAGCTTCCTTCCACATTTCCAGCGCCTGATGCCAAAATTGTTGGGTGCAGCTGCCGCTCTTGGGCGTATACTCCCTAATATGGGGGGGCCCAAGACTTCTTGCAGGCGACTATACCTAGGCGTAGTTAAGTCGATGGCCCTGTATGGAGCTCCAGTATGGGCGGATGCCCTGAATAGCCGGATCTCCGCCCTGCTGCTAAAACCGCAGCGGGCGATGGCTATCAGGGCCATACGGGGCTACCGAACTATCTCAGCGGAGGCTGCCTGCGTTCTTGCCGGTTCAGTGCCCTGGGATCTGGAGGCCAGAACCCTTGCCGAAGTTTATGTTTGGCAAGTGGAAGCTAGAGACCGGGGTCATTGGCCGGCACCACTGGAAACTAGAGGGCGAAAGGAAGAACTGCGCCTAGAGGCTGTTATGAGTTGGAGGGGGAGGTTAGAGGCACCGAGTGCGGGCCTTCGTACGGTGGCTGCGATCCATCCGGTCCTGTCGGAATGGCTTGACCGCAGCCATGGCCTTTTAACCTTCCGGCTGACACAGGTACTCTCGGGGCACGGATGTTTCGGGAAATACCTGTGTCGCATAGCCGGAAGAGAGCCGACGATGGAGTGCCATGACTGTGGCGAGGCCGAGGACACTGCTCAGCACACCTTAGAGCAGTGTCCAGCCTGGGCGGAACCGCGCGCAGACCTAGTGGCGGTAATTGGGCGGACCCTAGCGTTGCCAGCCGTGGTCAAGGCTATGGTAGAGAGCGACGATGCATGGCAGGCGGTGCACTCCTTCTGCGAGGACGTGATGTTGCAAAAGGAGAGTGCCGAGCGAGCTCGGGAAGACGCTGAAGGTGCGACTCAACAGCGTCGCAAGAGAGTGGGCCGCAGGTAACTGGCTCACGACCGTCGCCTGCCGCCATAGTGAGGACCTCCGGGCGATAGAAACGGGGACTTTCTATCGTCTACCGGAATAGGGTCCTCGAGTTGGATGGCGTGCCAAGTGTTCCCGGCACGCCACTGACGGTGAAAAGGAACAGGTGGTCTCCCTGTGGATGGGTCCGGAGTGCGGACAACCGCTCGACAGGGTATCGAAAGCAGGCGAAAGCGATTCTCATACCCTGCCACAAGGCGGCGAGTGGAACACCCGGGGGTTTTTAGTGAGTAGGAGTCTCACATAACCACCACGTTTCCCCGTGACGTGGTGGTATCCATGAGGATTTTCCCCCGGCACAAAAAAAAAAAAAAAAAAAAAAAAAAGGTTAGGTTAGGTTGGGGTGCGGGCCGGATTCCTCCACGTTGGCTTGGGGGTTGCAGTCTCTCTTGATCTTGATCCGGAGAGAACGCAGCTTCTGGGCTGGTGCACCCTGGGCATTGGCTGAAACTTTCTCCTTATGGGAGATTCTTTCGGCCCATGGCAAATATCCGGCGGGGGGGTTGGGTAACCGAACAAGTGGCGGGATAACCACTCAACAGGTCCAGCGCAGGCCTCGAGATCTAAATACTCCCGAAAAGAGCGCGTTGGTTGTGGAGGTTGCTCCTTGTTACTCTCCTCGGAGAGTAGGCTGTTGATGCAACAGTTGTGTGGGTTGTCCTTGAGAGAGGTTCAACGGGTGCGGCGATATGCCAGGTGCATTCGGCTTTAGTCGACGTCGGACCAACTCGTTTCCCGTTCGGAGTGTCGTGGATCACGTCTCGCGGCTTCAGCGGGCCGAGGATCTTGCCTTTATCGGCCGGGTCGAGAGGAAGAAAACCTCACTAAAAAATCCCTCAATCCCAAGCGGCGCAGCACCGTGAGGGGATGCATGACTGTGAGGTAGTCAGTCATTAGTGCTTGCACCGTCAGAGAACCGGCCGACTCTCTGGCGTGAATAGGCTTGTCCAGTTGCAGGGGGCACCCTCTGGATTGACCAATTTCCCCCATACTCGTGGGATCAAGTATGGAATTTATGAAAAACAAAAAAAACAAAAAGTTGATAGACGGTAGTGAGGAGGGAGATAGTGACTCTATGCACAGCGTTGAGTCACTGCCGGAGACCAGTCTCAGGACTAAAGAACGGCGGTACATAAACAATGGAGGCTCGGACCCAGAAACAAGTCTGGATGGGGTTGTGAGTCCTACAATGCGGAAAAGACGAGGACGACCGCCAACTACAGGCCACTACGTTGGCCTAGCCAAGGCTAAGTTGGCGCTCATAGAAGCGGAGAGGGAGGAGGAGTTGCGGAGGGCAGAGGCTGAGGTCACTGCAGCCTCTCGAGAGGTCAGGGCCCGTACCAGGACCCTTTCTTTGTCGGAGTCCTCTTCAAATGGAGATGACTTCCAGACAGCAACCTCCTTAAGCCGGACGATAGAAGATAATATCAATATTATCAGGAAGGTTGCTGTCACCTCGAAAAATCTCAAAGGAGGTTTCGTTCGCTCTCTAAAAGATGCTGCGGATGAGATCAGCAAAGTTGCTCTGATCTTACAGAGCCGCTGCACATCCGAAGAGACTAGAGGGCTGCAGGCGGACAACACTCGCCTGCAATTTGAAGTCGCACAGCTCCGAAACGAGGTAGAGGAAATGCGGGAGCGCTTTGATCGGCCAAGTCAGCCGACTACTGTGGTTCTGCCTAGTCAGCCGGTACAGAAACCTCCAGATACTGAGGAGCTAGTGCGGAATATCCTTTGCCAGGTGGGCACAATGGTGAATGCCAGGTTTGAGGCTCTTCAGGATAGGTTGCTGCCTGAGAAGCGACTACGCCCTCCACTGGCAGCTGACAGGCGGGCCAGCGAACTCCCCGGGATCTCTCCCGGGCCATCATCTGCTCCAAGTTCTGTTACGGCGAAGGGCCTGAATAAGGTGGCTATTTTAGGTCAGGACAGTCCTGGAGGTCCAGAGGCTCCAAAGCCGCGCAAAGGGAAAAAGAAGAAGAAGAACAAGGCGGAAAAGGTGGGACAAAAATCAGTCGGTACTCCTCGCGAGAGGGCAGCAGAGCTCCGACCCCTGCCTCTGACGTCTCAGCCCGTGGAGCCATCAACCTCAACCCAGCCGATAGAACTGCCTTGGAACGAGGTGGTGAAGAAAGGGCTCAGAACCAAAATGCGTGCTAAGCAGGGTCCTCGTAAAAGCGCCACTGCTGCTCCGAGACCAGCAAGACTCAGCTCCCCGAGGTCGGCTGCCGTCGTGGTTACACTGACGCCGGAATCAATCGCAAAGAGTGTAACCTACGATAGTGTTATTGCAGAGGCTAAGGCGAAAATCAGCCTACCTGACCTCGGGATCAGGAGTGGGGTCCGTTTTCGCGTGTGCGCCACTGGAGCGCGTATGTTCGAAGTGATGGGTGCGGATAGTGGTCCTCAAGCTGACGCGCTAGCCGAGAAGCTGGGGCAGGTGATTAGCTCAGACATAGCCCACGTCTCCAGGCCAGTCAAAAGCACGGAGATTAAAATCTCTGGGCTAGATGACTCCATCACTGTGGAAGAGGTCCTTAATGCAGTTGCTGAGGCAGGGAGCTGCACAAAAGAAAACCTAAAATGCGGTGGGATTGTCGCGGACCCATTCGGCGTGGGGCATGCTTGGGTTCTCTGCCCGGTGGCAGCTGCCAAACGGATTGCAGCTGCGGGCCGTCTCATGCTGTCGTGGGTATCGGCCTCGGTTAAAGTTCTTGAACCCAGGCCTCTGCGGTGCTTCCGATGTCTCCAGATCGGGCACGTAAAAGCGCAGTGTAGTGCAGACATTGACAGGAGCCAGGATTGTTTCCGCTGCGGAAATCCTGGGCACAAATCGAACGAATGCCTGGCCAAACCAAAGTGTTCGATTTGTGCTCTAGTTAATAAACCAGCTGACCATGTTTTGGGGAGCAAGTCTTGTTTCGCCCCCACTTCAACAAATGGCAGGAGAAGGACGGTACTACGGTCACAGACGAGACGTCAGTTGCCTGCAGAGGTTTCAATGGAGACGGACACACCTACAACCAACGATAATGGCCCTACAAGTTCTACAAGCCAACATTAACCATAGTGCCCGGGCCCAAGATCTGCTTCTGCAGAGCATGGCTGAGTGGCTGACTCAGGTGGCCGTAGTCACGGAGCCCTATTTTATAGCTAACAGGGATGACTGGATAGGAGACGAAGACGGCCTGGTCGCTATCATTGTGCCTAGTGCTGCTGGCTCTCCATCGCTGGAAAAAGTGCAAAAAGGTCGTGGCTGCGTTGCGGCCTTGGTAGACGGAATTTTGACGGTTGGTGTGTACTGTCCCCCAAGCAAAAGTCTTGCCGAGTTCGAAAGTCTCCTTGGTCAGGTGGAGACCCTTATTGGCAGAAGTCACCCTCATCCAGTACTGGTAATGGGTGATTTTAACGCCAAGAGCTCTGCCTGGGGTTGTCCAGTTACTGATGCAAGGGGGACAGTACTGGAGGAGTGGGCGTTAACGGCGGGCCTTTGTCTTCTGAATCGAGGTTCCCAGCCAACCTGCGTCCGACCCCAGGGTAGCTCCATTGTGGATCTATCGTTTGCTAGCCCTGCGTTGGCATGCCGGGTTCACGGTTGGCAGGTCGCGGAGGATGTAGAGACACTATCGGACCACCTTTACATCCGTTTCAGCGTGTCTTCATCCAGTGCGGCTCCGATTCGGTCGGTACATGCCCGGCTGCCTGGTGACGGCCCTCGGTGGGTAGTCAAGCGTCTCGACAGGGAAATTCTCATTGAAGCTTCCCTGGTTGAGACGTGGTCGCCCACAGAGAATGTTATTAGTGTCGATGAGGAGGCTGCGGCTTTACGCGAATCAATGACTCGGGTCTGTGATGCATCCATGCCACGTCAGGGTCCTCAACCGCGGAGAAGGCAGGTGTACTGGTGGTCTGCCGAAATTTCTGAGCTGCGCACTGCGTGTGTAGCTGCCAGACGCCAGTACCAGAGGCAACGCCGGAGAAGACGCCGTGATGAGGATGCTGAGACAACACTACGCGACGCCTACAAGCTGGCAAAATATACGCTTCGCATCGCCATCAGCGAAGCAAGAGATGGAGCTAGGGCAGAAATGCTGGAGACTCTGAATCGAGATCCTTGGGGTCGCCCCTATCGCATGGTGCGAGGGAAACTTCGACCGTGGGCACCCCCTTTGACGCAGAGTCTCCAGCCTCAGGTTGTGGTAGCTGTGGTGGAGGCACTTTTCCCGCATAGGGAGGAGCATAGGCCTCCAACGATGGCTCCGGCAATAACGAACGAGGCTACCTCCGTATCTGAGGAAATACCACTGGTATCCGCTGGGGAATATGGGGCTGCGATCCTTCGGCTTCGTGCAAAGAAAACGGCCCCAGGCCCTGATGGTATTCCTGGACGTGCGTTGGTGCTTGCTGCGGATGCGTACGAGGAGAGGGTTAAAGCCCTACTGGATGCTTGTTTTTCCCAGGGACGCTTTCCACAGTCGTGGAAGACTGGCTCACTGGTCCTGCTGAGGAAGGAAGGGCGTCCGGCCGATTCACCATCAGGGTACCGCCCGATTGTGCTCCTTGACGAGGCAGCGAAGCTTTTCGAGCGTATTATTGCCAATCGCCTCGTCAAGCACTTAGCGAGAGTCGGCCCGGACTTAAACACTAATCAGTTCGGATTTCGGGAGGGCAGGTCAACCGTGCACGCAATCCTGCGAGTAAAAGAGATGGCGGAGGAAGCAGTTGCCCAAGGTGAAGTCGTCTTGGCGGTGTCTCTTGATATCGCCAATGCCTTTAACACTCTACCTTGGAGTTGCATTAGGGAGGCATTGCGGTATCACCGGGTGCCGAACTACCTCCAGGCTATAGTAGCAAATTACCTGTCAGGAAGGTCGGTCTGCTACAGGGGTCGTGAAGCATGGCACAACCATGCGGTCTCGTGTGGCGTTCCACAGGGGTCGGTTCTTGGACCGCTCCTGTGGAATATTGGATATGATTGGGTGTTGCGTGGCGTTCTTCTCCGCGGTGTTAGCGTTACCTGCTACGCCGACGACACTCTTGTTACGACCCGGGGAAGAACATACAGGGAGTGTGCAATTCTTGCCACAGCTGGAGTGGCTCAAGTGGTGAGCCGTATCCGAGTGCTTGGCTTAGAAGTGGCCCTAAGCAAATCCGAGGCTTTGTGGTTTCACGGGCCTCGGAACAAGCCACCCTCAGACTCGCACATAACAGTGGGTGGAGTGCGAATCAACATAGAGCCTCAAATTAAATATTTGGGACTCATTCTCGACAGCCGATGGACGTTTGAAACCCACTTCCGACGTTTAGTGCCCAAGCTGTTGCGCGCGGCGGCCGCACTCGGCAGCTTACTGCCGAATGTCAACGGTCCAAAGGCGGCTTGCCGGCACCTGTACTTGGGCATTGTGCGGTCGATGGCGCTGTACGGAGCACCAGTGTGGAATGGCGCTCTGAATAGCCGGACAATCGCACTTCTGCATAGACCGCAAAGGGCGATGGCCATCAGAGTCGCCCGGGGGTACCGCACGGTGTCCTATGAGGCGGCATGCGTGCTGGCAGGCTCCCTGCCTTGGGACCTAGAGGCGGAGGTCCTCGCATCAGTCCATCGATGGCGGGACAGTGAGATTGCCCAACATCAGCACCCTCCGTCAAAGGAGGAAGTAGAGGCAATGAGAAAGGAGAACCGTAAGTCGATGGTGCAATTGTGGCAGAACAAGCTACAACAGCCCATTGCCGGGGTTCGGACTATAGAGGCAGTACGTCCAGTCCTCACGCAGTGGCTGGACAGGGAACACGGTGCGCTCACCTTCCGATTGTCGCAGGTGCTTTCGGGGCATGGTTGCTTCGGCAAGTACCTACACCGGATCGGAAGGGAGCTGACTGCGGTGTGTCACCACTGCGACGGCTGCCCCGAAGACACCGCCCAGCACACGCTGGAAGAGTGTCCGGCGTGGGTGGATCAGCGCCGGGAGCTCATGACTGCCGTAGGTGGCAATCTTTCTCTACCGGTCCTAGTCGCCGCCATGGTGGCAACGGACCGAGTTTGGGATGCCACTCAAAAGTTTTGTGAGTCAGTCATTGGGCTCAAAGAAGAGGCGGAGAGAGAAAGGGAAGCAAGCGCTCCTACCACAATCCGCAGCCGCCGCATAGGGAGGAGAAGACGAGCGTACGCCCTCACACTTCCACCCTAACAATGACTCGAGTGACGGGCTAGGGGAAACCCGTTACTCACTTGGAGTCAGCGAGGTCGCGCCTGAGTCTTACGTGCGCGAACGAAGCCGTCAATAGGGCGTTAAAACCCTCAAGAGAAAGTGGCGTTGAGCCAGGTCACCACCGGGACGTTGAAGAGTGCTTTTATAGTGTGCCCACATCCCGGTGGACCATGACACTGACGGAACCAGAGGGGTTTTAGTGGGTATGCTTCCCGTCCCTTTGCCACAGGGAGAGGGGATGGGCGGAGAGTCCCACATAACCACCGTGCCTTCCCCTGATACGGTGGTATGCGTAATGCATTTCCCCTCTTAAAAAAAAAAAAAAAAAAAAAAAAAAAAAAAAAAAAAAAAAAAAAAAAAAAAAAAAAAGTTAGGTTAGGTTAGGTTTTCGTCCGTCTCCCGGAGATGGATGGAAGCGCGACCTCGTGTTCCGGAAGCGCTTCCACAAAGGAGACGATGACCTAGTCAGGACAGCCGACTTGCGGGGTCGCGGAAGTATGTTGCCCGTAACCCCGCTGCAAAATAGTGGCGAGAGAACACCATGGGGTTTAGTGGGTAGTGGGGCCGTTTCAGCCCTGAGTCCCACATAACCGTTCGAGCTCTTCCCCAGCAGCCGTCGGTATGCGTAAA
Source organism: Acleris holmiana (assembly GCA_949316455.1). Classification (NCBI taxonomy): domain Eukaryota; kingdom Metazoa; phylum Arthropoda; class Insecta; order Lepidoptera; family Tortricidae; genus Acleris; species Acleris holmiana. The sequence continues at coordinate 7,342 of CASGFW010000068.1, read as the reverse complement.
TTGCATTCCCCATGTAAAAAAAAAAAAAAAAAAAAAAAAAAAAAAAAAAAAAAAAAAAGGTTTTCGTCTGTCCACAAGCACAGCCCAAGGACGGACAGAGGAGGTTCCGATGGCCATCGCATAGATGGCCTTACACTTCCTGCAGGCTAATATCAACCACTCCGCCAGAGCTCAGGACATTTTGTTCCAGAGCTTGGCGGAGTGGTCGATACACGTGGCGGTGGTGGCCGAACCATACTGGGTGCCTCCTAGGGACGAGTGGGCATCAGATGTGGATGCCACAGTCGCCCTCATCAAGGGTCGTGCTGCCGGAGCTTGGTCCCTAGAGTGCGTGCGTAGAGGACGGGGCTACGTGGCCTCACGATGTGGCGAAATTACCGTCGTAGGCGTGTACTTTTCGCCCAATAAAAGTCTGGCCGACTTCGAGTCTTTCCTCGGGGAGGTTGGAGGCTTGGTCGGCCAGCTACACCCAACGCCGATAATTGTCGCTGGAGACTTCAATGCCAAGTCCCTGGCTTGGGGATCTCCAGCGACCGATGCGCGCGGGGCGGCGCTAGAAGAGTGGGCTGTGGTGTTAGGGCTAGCAACCATGAACACGGGAACGGCAGACACGTGCGTGCGGCAACAGGGTGGCTCCATCGTGGATATCACGTTTGCGAGTGCCTCCCTGGCGCGCCGTGTCCAGGGCTGGGAGGTGATGGTGGGTGTGGAGACGCTGTCGGACCACCGGTATATCCGGTTCGACGTCTCCGCATCTCCGTCGGTTCCTGCCAGCCCAAGCCGGAGTGGCCCGGTCGAGGGCGGCCCAAGATGGGCCCTTAAAAAGCTCGACCGGGACATGGCGAAAGAGGCGGCCCTGGTGCAGGCGTGGCTGCCAGCACCGGAGGGGGAGGAGATGGACGTCGAGGCGGAGGCGGAATGGTTCCGGGATGCCATGACGCGAGTGTGCGACGCGGCGATGCCCCGGGCCAAGCCGCCTCCACCGAGACGTAGTGTGTACTGGTGGAGTGCCGAGCTCACCGAGCTACGCAAGGTGTGCGTAGCGGCGAGACGCCAGTACACACGGCACCGGCGGCGCAGGAGGCGCGACGCGGCGGTCGAGGCGAGCCTCTATGCGGCGTACCGCGAGGCGCGACAGGCCCTCTCGACGGGCATAGCCATCGCAATAGAGAGGTCGAGGGCTGAGTTCCTGGAGACTCTGAACCAGGACCCGTGGGGGAGGCCGTACAAGGCGGTGAGAGTTGAGCTTCGCCCCTTTGCCCCTCAACCGTCAAGCGTCAACCATTGACGCCATCCTAGGGGTGAAATTGCTGGCCAAGGAGGCAGTTGCAAGGGGCGAGGTTGTTTTGGCGGTGTCTCTCGACATCGCCAATGCATTCAACAGCCTCCCCTGGGCATGCGTCAATGAGGCCCTGCGTCACCACCGGGTGCCCCAATATCTGGGCCGCTTGGTAGATGCCTACCTCTCTCAAAGGGCAGTGGCCTTTCCGGCAGCCAACGGTTGGAGTCGGAAAGTAGTCGTGTGCGGTGTTCCACAGGGGTCAGTCTTAGGACCTCTCTTGTGGAACATCGGATACGACTGGGTGTTGCGGGGGGCAAACCTGCGGGGCGTCGGCGTAACCTGTTACGCCGACGACACGCTGGTCACAGCTCGCGGGGCTGATTTTAGGGAGGCGGTCCTTCGGGCCACAGCGGGTACGGCACATGTCGTGCGCAGAATACGGCAGTTGGGATTGGAGGTAGCCCTAAACAAATCCGAGGCCATCTGTTTCCACGGGCCTCGGAAAGCGCCACCAGCCGGATCGTACCTAGTGGTGGGAGGAGTCCCCATTGGCGTCGGGCCGACTATGCGCTACTTGGGCGTAGTGCTGGACAGCCGGTGGGACTTCCGTGCCCATTTTGAGCACCTGGTGCCAAAGTTACGTGGCGCGGCAGGCGCCCTCGGGCGCATACTGCCTAACCTGGGGGGGCCTAAGGCGTCCTGCCGCCGCTTATACGCTGGGGTCATCAGATCGATGGCCTTGTATGGTGCTCCAGTATGGGCCGACTCCCTCGGTAGCCAGAATACCAGGCTGCTGCTTAGGCCGCAGCGGGTGATGGCTACCAGGGCGATACGGGGCTACCGTACAGTCTCGACGGAGGCGGCATGTGTGCTGGCCAGCTCCCTGCCCTGGGACCTGGAAGCGAGAGCCCTTGCGTCAGTATACTACTGGCGCAAGGAGGCGCGAGGCCAGGGCCATTGGCCAGCACCGAGGGAAGTGGAGGCTGCCCGCGAAGAGCAGTGGCAGGCGGCAGTAGCCGAGTGGCAGCTGAGGCTGGGTAGCCCGAGCGCAGGCCACCGGACGGTGGAAGCGATTGTACCAGTTTTTGGCCAATGGTTGGAGCGCGGTCATGGCACGCTCTCCTTCCGGCTCACGCAGATACTCTCCGGGCACGGGTGTTTCGGGGGGTATTTACACAAAGTCGCCGGGAGAGAGCCGACTAGCGCGTGCCATGACTGCGGTGCCGCGGTGGACACGGCACAGCATACGCTGTCCGAGTGCCCAGCCTGGGCGGAACCGAGGGCCACACTAATGGCCACTGTGGGGAATGACCTGTCACTGCCGGCTGTGGTTAAATCTATGGTAGGCAGTGACAGGTCATGGAAGGCGGTTGCCTCCTTCTGCGAGGACGTGATGTCGCAGAAGGAGGCCGCGGAGCGGCTGAGAGAGGTGGACGAGGCCTCGCAGCCGGTCCGCCGCAGACGCGTGGGGCGCAGGCGGCTCGCTCATGACCGCCGCCTGCCTCCATAGTGAGGAACCCCGGGTGACGGACATGGGGACGTCCGTCGCCCGCCGGATAAGGGTCCTCGGGTTGGTTGGCGTGCCGTGTGCTCCGGCGCGCCACTAACGGTGGTGGGGGACAGAAGGTCCCCCGGCGCAGGGCCCACATGAGTGTGGGCAGCCGCCGACGGAGCCGCGGAAGAGTGAGCGTGCCCGTTGCTCCGTCAGCATGCGGCGCGCAGAACACCGCTGGGTTTTAGTGGGTAGTCTAGCAGTCGCCAGGAGTCCCACATAACCACCCGGATCACCCCGACCCGGGTGGTATGCGTCAATGCATTTCCCAGCGACAAAAAAAAAAAAAAAAAAAAAAAAAAAAAAAAAAAAAAAAAAAAAAAAAAAAAGGTTAGGTTGGGGCGCTTTGACAGGTAACCTCCAAGAGTGCCTGACTGCTGCTGGTCCCCTCCTGGATACGTCCAGGGGGGAAGGAGCAGTGGTTGGGACGGTGCACCCCGGGCAACAACGGCAAATAATGTTCCCTGTGGGCATTATTTGCCGTTGGCTAATAACCTGTCGGGGCGAGTGTCCCTCCGGGTGTCCCTCTGGGCACGCTTTGTGCGTGCGCGCGCGACAGAGGGCACACGGATGGGACCGGGGCGGGGAGCTCGCAGACCTGGCCCGTAGGCGCCAGGAGCGAGGGCCGCCACCTCTACGAGGTGGGGGCTGCGAGGAAGACAACCTCTATAAAAAATCACACGGGGGACGAAAGGAGGAGGTGTCCCTCCGCGTGTCCCTCTGAGCGCGGCGACGTGCATAGCAGAGGGCACAGTGGACGGGACCGGGGGGGCAAATCGTAAACCCGACCTAGTCGGGAGCGAGGGCCGCCACCTTTCCAAAGTGGGGGCCGCGAGGAAGAAAACCTCTATAAAAAATCACACTGGGGAAGGGGAGGCGGCGTCTTGCGACGCCGAACTCGCAATCCTGGCCCGTAGGTGCCGGGGGCGAGGGTCGTCACCGTTTTTCGGTGGGGACCACGAGGAAGGAAACCTCTTTAAAAACCAAAGGCGTATCGCACCTTTAACGCGATCTGGATGCGGTATGTGCGCAGCGCATCCAGTACTGGGTCAGGGCCAAGTAAGTCGTGGGGACTGAACGGGCTTGACCTGGGCAGCGGCCGGCCGGAAGTACCACTCGATGGTGAACGGGCGGGCGCACTGCAAACCGGGGGCAGCCCCCCCAACTCGTCCGTAAGGACAAAAATGAGCGAGTTTGAAATAGAACTACCCCAGGAGGGTACCGGCCCAACGGCCGGAGAATCCCTCGGCGCTTCGGCGTCCTGCCCCTCGTATTCTGGGGGGGGCACAAACCGCTCTGTGGGCTCCGGCCCACAAAACCAACGACGACCCGGCTCTGTTATTATGGACACCGATTATGGAACCCCCGAATCCTCAGAGGTGGGGACACCTGTTGAGGTGACTGCGGAGGGAGGCCACGAAGGCCGCTTTGAGAGGGTGCCGAAGGTGACCCTTGTTCGGGTGGAAGACGAGGCTGCGGCTTTAAGAAGCCAAGAGAAAGAGCAGTCTGACTCAGACAGTGCGAGCATGCGGACGTTTCGCTCTTGCTCCTCAACGGCGGTGAGCTCTGCGAGCCGTTTTTGGAGAAGAGGGACGCCACAACCAAAGCCGAAGCGGCTCTCAGTGTTAACTGGAGCCAAAAAACGGAGGCTAAACCGAGGGTCTGCCTCGGCAAGTGAAGGCGGTAGCAGCCCGAGCTCTAGCTCAGGAACCGATGGTGACGCGAGCTCCTCGTCGGCGAAAAGGGGGAGAGGCCGACCGCCTACCACCGGGCAATACGTGGGCCTAGCCAAAGTGAAGGCGGACCTCAATAGGGAAATTGAGAGAGGCCTAGAGCTCCAGGCGGAGAAGGAGGTAGCTGAAAAGTCTCGGGAGATGCTTGCCAGAGCGTCCCGATCACTTCCCCCTTCGGCTCCAGAAGTGGAAGTGGCAGCCGATGAAAGTGGTAAGCTCTTGGAGACCGCAGAGCTTATCCTATCGGTTGCCACCAAATCGAAAAATTTAAAGGGCACGTTTGTAAGTGCCCTCAAAGAATCGGTGGTGACGATAAGGGAGATCGCGGACGCAAGAAAGTTGCGAACTACCAGCGAGGAAACCCTAAGGCTGGAGGCGGCAAACATGAAGCTGCGTGCGGACGTTTCTCGGCTTCAGGCCGAGAATTCTAGTCAGCAGACGGAGCTGTCCGACCTCAGGAAGGAGATAGCTCTGCTGAGGGCGGACCTGGAGCGGGCCCGGGAGGGACACGCAACACAGGAGGTTCAGGCGGAGGACCTGGCACGAATAATGAATATTATGAATGCCAGGTTCGACGCCATGGACAGGAGGCTGCCTCCGGAGCGCCTTCGCCCTCCGTTAGCGGTGGACAGGGCACGGGTAGCGGTGGAGTCGGCGACGTCTGACGTCGCCACTGAAGAGGACGCTCAACCACTCCCTACCACCAAGCCCAAAAAGCTGCTTGTGCCCGGCAAGGGTAAGCGAGCGGCTCCAGCCCCTTCGCCCACCTCTCATTCCGGCTCCGGAAAGGGAAAGGGCAAGACTACGGACAAGAGGAAGAAAAGAGGGAAACCGCACGGCAGCTCCTCAACACCTTCAGCCACACCGGTGGAGCCTCGCCCACTGCCGCCAGCGCCCGTCTCTATGAGCGAGCCCTGGAATAAGGTGGTGCGGGGGGGTCCCAAGAGGAGGGCCGAGGCGGCAAGCGCTCCCCAAGCCCAGTCTCAGCCCAAGCCCCAGCCTCAAACGCTGGCGAAGAAAAAGGTGGCCCCGAAGCTCCGCCCTCCTCGCTCAGCTGCAGTTGTGCTCACTCTGCAGCCGGGAGCGGAAGAGAAGGGTGTCACCTATGGGAGCATTATCTCGGACGCCAAATCCAAGTTGAAGCTGGCGGACCTAGGCATATCTGCCATCAGATTCCGTCGGGCAGCCACTGGTGCGCGCGTCTTGGAGATCCCAGGAGCCACCAGTGGCGAAAAGGCCGATGAGCTGGCCAAGAAGCTGGTGACGGTCCTGAACCCGGAGATCGTGAGAGTCTCCAGACCCACCAAATGCGCAGAGATGCGCATTTCGGGTCTGGATGACTCTGTCACAGCAGACGACGTGGTCCAGGCCGTTGCTTGCGTCGGCGGGTGCTCCATAGACGCGGTGAAGCCTGGCGATATCAGCCAGGACTTCACCGGTCTGGGGGCTCTGTGGCTGCGATGCCCAGTCGTGGCTGCTAAGAAGGTGGCCGGAAGCGGCAGACTCCTCGTGGGCTGGGTTTCGGCACAGGTCAAGCTGTTGGAAGCCCGGCCCATGCGCTGCTTCCGTTGCCTGGAGGTGGGGCATGTGCGAGTGAGGTGCACAGCAGACGTTGACCGCAGCGAGGAATGTTACCGCTGCGGTCAGCCTGGTCACAAGGCCAAGTCCTGTGCGGCTGCCCCACGCTGCTCCTTATGCACAGCAGCCGGCCGGTCAGCTGAGCACCGGGCAGGGAGCAAGGCATGTGCGGCACTCCAAGCTAAGGCCAAGGGGATTCGAAATAAGGCTGGCGATGGCTCCCGAGCCCCCTCGCAGCCAGTTCGTCCGTCCACAAGCACAACCCAAGGACGGACAGAGGAGGTTCCGATGGCCATCGCATAGATGGCCTTACACTTCCTGCAGGCTAATATCAACCACTCCGCCAGAGCTCAGGACATTTTGTTCCAGAGCATGGCGGAGCGGTCGATACACGTGGCGGTGGTGGCCGAACCATACTGGGTGCCTCCTAGGGACGATTGGGCATCAGATGTGGATGCCACAGTCGCCCTCATCAAGGGTCGTGCTGCCGGAGCTTGGTCCCTAGAGTGCGTGCGTAGAGGACGGGGCTACGTGGCCTCACGATGTGGCGAAATTGCCGTCATAGGCGTGTACTTTTCGCCCAATAAAAGCCTGGCTGACTTCGAGTCTTTCCTCGGGGAGATTGGAAGCTTGGTCGGCCAGCTACACCCAACGCCGGTAATCGTCGCTGGAGACTTCAATGCCAAGTCCCTGGCTTGGGGATCTCCAGCGACCGATGCGCGCGGGGCGGCGCTAGAAGAGTGGGCTGTGGTGTTAGGGCTAGCAACCATGAACACGGGAACGGCAGACACGTGCGTGCGGCAACAGGGTGGCTCCATCGTGGATATCACGTTTGCGAGTGCCTCCCTGGCGCGCCGTGTCCAGGGCTGGGAGGTGATGGTGGGTGTGGAGACGTTGTCGGACCACCGGTATATCCGGTTCGACGTCTCCGCATCTCCGTCGGTTCCTGCCAGCCCAAGCCGGAGTGGCCCGGTCGAGGGCGGCCCAAGATGGGCTCTTAAAAAGCTCGACCGGGACATGGTGAAAGAGGCGGCCCTGGTGCAGGCGTGGCTGCCGGCACCAGAGGGGGAGGAGGTGGACGTCGAGGCGGAGGCGGAATGGTTCCGGGATGCCATGTCGCGAGTATGCGACGCGGCGATGCCCCGGGCCAAGCCGCCTCCACCGAGACGTAGTGTGTACTGGTGGAGCGCCGAGCTC
>CASGFW010000067.1:0-15595 GCA_949316455.1 Acleris holmiana | reverse complement strand
ATGCGAAGTTTAATGTCATCGAATCCGTTCCAATCAGCAAGGGAAAGCCTGTTGTCACTATTTGATGAAAATAGGAAAAAGGTATTTATTAAATACTAGCTTCCGCCCGCGACTTCGTACGCGTATAAATTAGTTCCCGAGGGAATAGCGATATGAAAGGTAGCCTATTTGTTAATCCAAGGTATAAGCTGTTTTCATTCCAAATTTCACCAAAATCCGTCCAAGAGTTTTTGCGTGAAGGAGTAACAAACATCCATACTTACAAACTATCGCGTTTATAATTTAATATAATTTATTATAAATTATAATTTAATAGGACTATTTAGCTCTTGCTCGCGACTCCGTTCACGTAGAAGTATTTTACCGCTTTTCCCTCAGAAACTGTCCTATTTTTCGGAATAAAAAGTATCCTATGTCCTTTCCCGGGACTCAAGCTCTCCATATCAAAGGCAATAGCCGGGTTTTCATAGTAAGTCGGCCCTTACATCAAATGGGCTCGGGGATTTTTTCCAGTAGGTACCTCTTGTAATGAAGAATATTTTAGCCGAGTATGAACATCCTACTTGTAATAGTTTTTGAGTTATGATTTTTTCAAGTTTTTTTTTTAATGTGTTTTTAATCGTGTTCAAGCAATTTGTTTCAAATTTTGAAATGACGTTCTTTAAATAGTTTTGCATCGCCACCCAAAAAACAAATACTAGTTATCGTATAAAAAAAAAGAAAAAAAGACCAATTTAAAAATTATCATTTTTTATGTGGTTGTGAAGTAGTGACACCCCTAGATTTTTTTCTCAATATAAGCCATACATTGGTCTACTACTTGCCTAAATATCAAATTTTTCCAGGCGGTACTTCCTACAAAAAATCGGTAGAATGTGAGACCTAGTTGTGTATTCAATCGATGTTTTTCAATGTAGTATTCAAACTCTTCGATTATGTTTGAGTTTTCTTATCAGTTTGTTTTGCCAGAAGTGTACAAATGTTATGTTCGTTATTTTAAATAATTAAATATTCGATATTAACATTGACTTTATTTGATATATATTTATTTTCATGAAATAAACGAACGTTTTATTATTATTTTTATGAAACGGATTAATTGCATTTAAATCTTATCGAATTACGCTAGTTAAAATCATAAATGGCAGATAAATAATGCGATAAACATCTTGCATCACGACGACATTAGCGTTTTACTCTTAAATACGACTAACTGATAAGAAAACTCAAACATAATTAAAGAGTTTGAATACTACATTGAAAAACACCGATCGAATACAGAACGTGGTCTCTCATTCTGCTGATTTTTTGTAGTAAGTACCGCCTGGAAAATTTTAAGGAAAAGGCAAGTAGTAGGCCAATTTATGGCCTATATTGAGAAAATAATCTAGGGGTGTCACTACTTCACAACCACATCAAAAAATAAGTTTATTTTTAAATTGATCTTTTTTTCTTTTTTTTATACGATAACTAGTATTTGTTTTATTGGGTGGCGATGCAAAACTATCTAAAGAACGTCATTTCAAAATTTGAAACAAATCGCTTGAACACGTCCAAAAAAAACAAATATTAAAAAAAAACTTGAAAAAATCATAACTCAAAAACTGTTACAAGTAGGATGTTCATACTCGGCAAAAATATTCTTCATTACAAGAGGTACAGTCAAGGTCATAAATATGTATACACTTTATTACCTTGTCTATTTAACGTCATGTTTAAACTGCCATATGAAATTGTCACAGCGATTAAAGTGACAAGGTACTAAAGTGTATACATATTTATGACCTTGACTGTACTGACAAAAAAATCCCCGAGCCCATTTGATGTAAGGGCCGACTTACTATGGAAACCCGGCTATAGCCTTTCATCAAAATCGGTTCAGCGGTGTAGCCGTGAAAGCGTAACGTATGAACAAATCCTCCCTCGGATTGCGAGTAAGAAACGTGTCGTTTGTGTTATGTATTATTTCATATTTAAAGTCGTAAAGCAACTAGTCAAGGCTAGATGGACGAGTTTTATAGTAAACTATATAATGGCCTTGACTTTGTCTAGGAAGAATGAAGAACATGCTTTTATTTTATGCTCTCTGGAAAGTGCTATGAAAGAGAGCGACTTTTCATGAGATATGAAGCTTTAAAAGTCATGGGATGACGTCGCAGCTGTTTAAAATATTCAGACCTTATAAAGAAATTTGCAATTATTTTAGAATTTACTATGTGGCAATATATTCGAATTTAAATAATACCTAAATAAAATGAGGATGCCGAGAAAAACAATCTAAACCTTAAAAGAAGTGGTAACAATTTAACAAGGTTTGCTTCTATATAAAATCGTAAAAACGGGTCAAAACTTAGTGTATTGCGTTTTGTATACTTTTTTTTATTATTTTCTTAATTTGTATCAATTAATTAATATTTTTTGTTGTTGTTTGGCCCGTGTGGTTTCCGGGTTAGAATAGTGCCACTCCATGTCTTCCCGTGGATGTCGTAAGAGGCGACTAAGGGAATAAAGGCTTGTAGTATTATTAGGCGATGGGCTTGCAACCTGTCACAAATACACTAGTAAACATCTCAGCCTACTTGTGCAAAATGTGGTTACAGAATTATTAACATGTCTTTAGAGTTGTTGGTATTTCTGTACCTCTGCCTACCCCACTCTGGGAATACAGGTGTGATGTTATGTATGTATGTAAATTGTATCAATGAAACTCAATTCTGTTTTTCATGCATGTCTCCTATTGTTTTTTTCTTAAGAACAATTACTTTTATTTATTTGATGAGTTACCCTTTGTGGGTGTCTATCATTTTATCGAAACACCTTATATCGAATGTATCATTTCATCGAACGCTATTGTCTGCTGAAACCATTATGTTTTCAAAGTATCTTAAACATTAGATCAAAATCAAAATCAAAATGTTTATTCAGTAAATAGGCCCCCATGGGGCTCTTTTACACGTCGGTAATATGAAGTGAATTTACTAGCGCTTCAGATAAGACCATCATTGCGGAGAAGAAGCGCCATGAAACTACAGAAATACTTAAAAGTCATGTAACCTAACCTAAACCTACGTAATTAATATTTAAGATACCCTGAAAACATTATGGTTTCAGCAGAAAAAAGCGTTCGATGAAATGATACATTTGATGAAGTGATGAGTTACCTTGAAGGACAGATAACAAAGACACAGATTGGGGCGTTTTCCAAAAAAAGTGTACATGATTAAAGACAAAAGTTAAGAAAATTTAACTTTTCCATTTCGTCACGAAAATTAACGTATGTAAATGTATGGCTATTTTTCGTGACGAAATGGAAAAAGGTAAATTTTCTTAACTTTTGTCGTTAATGATGTACACTTTTTTTGGAAAACGCCCATATTGACAAACAAACTAACTTTTGCGTTTATAATATTAGTGTATAATATTAATTTATAATATTAATATCCTGTTGTTACCACCAATTCATTACTACAAGGACATGTCCAAATTTTATATTTGTGTTTAGTAGATATGCTCTGTTGTGCTACTGTTTTATATGGTGGATAAAGTAAAGATGTACCTTTGGCACAGTATGAGGCAGCGGAAAAAAAGCGGCGGGCGGCCGTGGAAGCCAAGCCGAGCGAGAACGGCGACATCGGCGGCGCGGGCGCGCCCGGCGCGCGGCGCGAGCTGTGGCTGCGGCCCGGCGCCCGCGCCGGCGCCGCCGCGCACGACCCCATGGACGACCACCTCGCCGCTATGACCTCCGTCGAGGTTAGCTTTTTTTATAAATACTAAAACATTCCGACTACCGTCTACAAGTCATTGTAGGTCGCCATACTCTTATGTTTGGAGTTTGAATTTGCTTCAACGCGCCGCTTGTCCATAACCCTTGACCCCTTAGAGGCTTAGAGGAAGATTTACGGGCAAAAACTGTAATTGTAAAGCCACTAATTTTCAGTCACACAAAAGAAGTTACGTCAAAAATAATTTATTATTGTGTTTCATGCAGAAGGTTTCTATAGTGGCTCAAAAATTAAAGCGGTTGTCTGTGTAGTGACGAGCAAGTTGAATCGGCCTCTCGGACGTCTGTTACCCATTGTTTGCCTCTTGGTAGTGGCTTACTTAGTGTCTGTTTTGTTACAGCTGAATAAAAACTTCATAACGAGTTATCTGCACGTACATGGAAAGCTGATCACCAAAATTGGGTAAGCTACACATTTCACAAACTTTGTATTGCATGGGGCCGTCCAAATCCTTTATTACCACCATGCTCTTAGCTGACCACATTCTCGTTTCACCATGGTCTCAGTTCACAGCATTCTCATAAATGTACAGTCAGTGTGATGAACTTCTTCACACTTGAGTTAATTAACGATGTGGTTAAAATGTGTTAAGACTCTGATCGATTGCCAAATCGCTGGCCTAAAATTACGGGGTTCACTGTCACTTTTGACAAATAAAATTTTGAACATTGTCAAAGTGACAGATACTTTAATTTTGACTACCTTAAAAATGAAAAATAGAACCCTGTAACGTTGAGGCAGCGAAGTAGAAAAGAGAGAGAAAACAATCCGTTTAATTTGTTTAATTCAACGTACCAAGATACTCGTATTAATTAATACATATGTAAAATCTTACATTTTTTAACAACTAACAAACAAAATTTACTGTTAAACAAATAACACTTTCTCCAGGTTAAGAGGGCGCCGAGCGTCCAGAGGCGCCCTCATTACTTTTATTGTGTTTTCTAATAAACTTAAGCATTATTTTACAATTAAAGGGCGTTTTACTGTTGTACAAATAAATACACAATTTGTAGAACTTATAAAATCTTCATTTTCGTCGTCATACCAAAATAAATTTTCGACGATGTGCTCGGGTAACTTAACATCTTTTGTGTTGGTAATTGAATCTCAACCTACCATTAAATACTTCTCACGAACCCTGTATAGAGTTTCCCTTTTCGACGAAAACATATTCTCTTGTGTCACTATTCCAAACTTAGACACATCTCTTCCAGACAACCTTGAGAATTATGTGAGCTGATAATGGGGTGAGGTGCGAGTGTGGTCGGCTAGGAGTATGGTGAGATGAGAATTACATGAGCTAAGAATGTGGTGAGATGAGAATATGGTGATCTGCGAGTATGGTAAGATGAGAATGTGGTAAATGGGAACGTGGTAAATGACAACGTGGTGAATTGAGAATTTGTTGAGCTATTCATGTCTTCCGGGATAGACCCTCTTTGATGCAATTATTATTCCTAATCTAGTGACGTAGTCGTGAAGTTAGAAAATGTCGTACACGGCGACGGCTGGGTATCGAACTTTGTTTTTGCGAACACGAGTCGACATCCTATGGAACTGTGCAACCGAAGCCGTTTCATTGTGGTGACGGTCTAACAAATGTGTCGTATGCAGCATGGAGACGTTCCACGAGAGCGCCGCGCGCATGCTGCGCCAGTTCCGCGCGCTGCTGCACCGGCAGCCGCTGCCGACGCCGGCGGCGCGCCTGCTGCAGCTCACGGCGCTCAACATGTTCGCCGTCGAGACCACCGTCTCCGCTACCAGAGGTACAGTAGTCTGGCTACACAGGTTAGGTCGCATAGGGCAGGCGATCCTCGGCTACTGCGGCTCGCTTGTGAAAGAAGTTACTCGCGTGTACTTATTATGTTGCGTGCCGGTGACATGAGCATACCGGTACCGTTATGCACACAAATTGTGTTGCAAAACGATCCGTAGGGTTGGCTGTAGGTACGTAATTTTTTCTTGGTCCTTTTGTAAAAAAATATATATGTTTTAAAGTTTAACAAAGCAAAAAAAATGGTGATACTGGGTTGTTCTTCTTTTTAACCGACAACGGCAAGTCCGACCGTCCGTCCGCAGCCTAGCGCAGAGACTCTTAGTACTACAAAGCTGTAATTTGGCATGACTGTATATTAGTCACGCCAACGAAGTGGTATAATAAGGAGGAAGACAATCATTATGCTCTCCAAAAGTCAGTATGAATTATGCTGCCCTCCTGAATATGTTTTTTAATAAGTGGCACCAAGATTTCTGCTGAGCGAATGTTATCAGGACACATTTCCAATTTCAAATCGTCAAAACTCTGTGATGGCTGGTAACTGAAACAAGAAGGAAATAATTACTTTTTCACCTGATTGGGCATAGAGAGAAAGGGGGAGAAGGGGATGAAAGGGGGTGAGGTGCGGGGTAGGGGGAGGGGAGGTTGGGGGAGGCGCGGGCTTCGCCCGAAGGCTTGCTTCGTCGGCCCTCCGGCCGCTCACGCACGAGCCCCTACGCTCGCCACCTCCCCCCACTCGCGTCGCTCCAGGCCTCTTTGCGATCGCTGGCCTACGGACCTACTCCGCAAACCTTCGACCTCAGCGTCGGACTCCGGGACAGAAAGTGACTCCGGAACAGAAAGTGACTCCGGGACAGAGAGTGGCTCCGGGACAGGAAGTGGTTTGCAACTGCTCCGGCCCTTCGGTAAGACCAGCCCCTCCGCCCTTGCGTAACCCATCAGGCACTTAATGCTCACCTACGCAGCTTCGGCTTTTTGGTCGCCTTCGGCGACCAGCCTCAGCCGCTTAGGCTCGCATACGTACCTGATGTGTTACAGCAGGCGGGGACTGCTCTACCTTCGTGCCTCCGAGCTTTTATATACACTCTAAGGGTAGGGCAGACAAGTACCACAAAAAATCGGGGTGGACAGATTCGGTTCTGTTACTTTAATATGACTATAACGACTTATCAAATTAAAATATTGCCCACAATATGCAAATACACAAAATAGACATGCAGATCAAGGTAATGCCTGCAATTTCTAATAACTATATTATTTATATGCATTCCCAACACATCAACATTTTCATTGTTGGGTTTTAGTGTTACAAACTAGTATTTAGAAAATTTAGTGTTTCAAGCATTTATGCTTTCGAGCCCCATGATGATGTGGAATTAATGAAAATCGAGAAAACCTTGCCTAACCATATTAAACCTAACCTTTTCGAACCTAACTTTTTCAAACCTAACTTTTTCAAACCTAACTATTTCAAACCTAACTATTTTAAACCTAACTCTTTCAAACCTAACTTTTTAAACCTAACCTTATATAACATAACTTCATAAACAATATCGATGAAAATTAAATAAGTACTTACATCAGCATCATCCTCCGTAGCAGTAGAACAGCCAGGCACAGGGGATGGTGGCATCGTAAATGCCACCGACTCGGTGTAGGTTGGGGAGACTAGCCTCGGGCGCTACGCAAGCGTCATGGACGCTCGACGAAGACGGGACTCCGCGTACAAGCGGCTCACTTGAGTCCAACACTTGCACAAACGAAGACACAGAAACTGTAGGCACAAGCGGCACATATTGCACATACGGGGACGCCGAAGAGGATTTCGTACCAAGCGGCTCATCAGAGTCCAACACTTGCACTACACTCAACTTTTCGGACGGCGGGCCGGTGGAAGACGAGGCCTGGGGCTTCGGGAACACCATTGTAGTCACTGAGTATCAACAGAAGTACGGAAACGCTCTCAACTGCGAGTACAAACAATGACTGACGCCTGACGGACAAAGTGAAAAAGTCAAAGTAAAATGGAGTCTGCGTGTCATTTCACGTGTTTTACAAATAATAATTACAACTCGCATAATTACCTACCAAAAACGCGAATTATTATTTTTTGATGACGTTTGTCGATTCAAAAGCAACAAGTTCGAGTATAGAACAGATGAATCTTAATACACCTAGAAATAAAAACCACACTTTTGTTATAATCATACTGCGAAAAATGGAACGCACCGTTTCTATTGCCGACAAATGTCATTCCGATTGCATACTTGTATTAATTTAGACGAAACTTTAACATTTTTTTTTCTCGGTAACTATGCGTTTCTGCAACTTGAAACTTTGTGAAGATGTTCCTTATCATCAGATCTCTCTCCAAAAAAAATTTGAGCCTCGAACTCGGTGACACATATTGTACATATGAGCCCATTAATTTGACCATAATAGTATTTTTCCCATACAAAGTTTGCAACTCCCTTTCATCCCTCTAGGGGTTGAGTTTTAGTAATAGCTGAAATTTGCATTTAAAAGCATTTCTACCAAGTTTCAAGTAAATTTAACCAAAAAATATTAAACCCCAATTTTAGCCCCATAGAGGGGTACTTTTTTAAATCGTAAAAATTATATTTTTTAATTATACATATATACCCTGAATACCAATTTTTACATTTCTAACTACAAAAATGATGAATCTCCCATACAAACTTCAACCCCCCATTTTTCGTGTGTAGTGGTGGTCGACACGTCAAAAACTCAAATATGTGCGAGTAAATTTCAAATTTTAGCGTGTATAATCAAGAGGGCTTCTGGTTGACAGCTCATTATAAATACTAATTTATTTGCTAAGTGGCGCTGGAACTGGCAGTAAGGAAATAATTCCTATGAAAAAGTCGTAATAAATAAGGAATAATAATAAATAAATAAATAATAAATAGTAGGGAATAAGGGCTTGTAGTACTGTGTTAGGCGATGGGCTTGCAACCTGTCACTAAAACACTAGTAAACTTGGCCTGATTGTGCAAAATGTGGCTACAGAATTGTCAACAAGTATTTTTAGAGTTGTTGGTATTTCTGTAGCTCTGCCTACCCCACTCTGGGAATAAAGGCGTATTGTTATGTATGTATGTATGTAAAAAGTCGTAATTCCTTGTTTGACCACTTTGCAGTTAAGTTTGCATGTAATATCGACGCAGTGACGTTGCCTGAATTCCATAGGTACCTATCATCTGCAACGTCGCTTGCATATGATTCTTTTCAAGTTTTCACCTAATAGCAGTGTTAAGTACGCGAGCCAATGAAAGGCAGGCCGAGGTTGTAAATAGAACTTATTTGTTGTACTAATGTTTTTCACGTAGATAGTAGCGCCGTTGTCATGTCATATTTACTATACTGCCTATGCTGGCTAAAACATCAAACGTTTCGTTTCGTATCAATTCAATTTTTTAATTTTAATATCTATTTAAACGTAAACAAACAAGAGTTTTCAATTATGAGTTATATATAAGATTCGTTAAATTGCTAAGTAAGTAAAACTGAGATGGGTACCGTAAAACGGAAAAGAAACGTCACAGTTGCGAAGGCTTGGGCATGAGTTTTTAAATAAGACTTTTTGAAGTCATTGATGGTAGCCGCAACAAATGTCCCAGAATACGAGGCAGAAACCTATAGTATTTTCCAGTGTATTAAATCGACGACAAATAAAAAGTTTTGCCTTTGGGTTAAACAGCAGTAAAAAAAGGCGGGTTTGATCACCGTACACTAAAATTGAGAATTTTACTGTACGGTTCGCTATGGTACTAACCACAAGGCTATCTTTGCTTTTGTGTCGCGCGTCAAAATAATAATTACGTCGTACAAATTGTCACTGCACGTGTTTGAATAAACGAGTGTTTTTACGCGTAAACTGGAAATCATATTTGTAAAGACTTGGATATGAAATATGCTGTTTTTGTCAAAATTTTCGATTGATAGTTTATTTTACTTTACAAAAATTTCGCTAATAGGGCAGCAACTTTCTGTATTTTTAATTTTAAATAACAACGTTAACTTGACACTAGCGCCATCTTTCGCCGGGGAAACTCAAGTCATGCCCTTATGTTGCACCTTAAATAAAAACTATTCAAAACAAGCATTATTATCAAAAACATTACCTAATCAACGAATGACTCGGTAATATCGCGTACGGCTCAAACACACATCTCACGAAGAAAATTAAAATATACGAGTATTAAAAAAAAAATACAGTGACGAATAAAAGAGCCTTTTGTCTTGTTTTTGACTAGTATTTATTTGTTTTCTTTGGATAACTTGTGCTAAAAGGCAACTAATATTTTGATTAGTTTAGGCAATTATGAAATGGCTTGTTTTATGCCCTTGTTGTAGAATAATGTAACTTACGATAATGTTAAAAAATTAGGAGTTATAATTGCAAAATATCAACACTTTGATTCGTATTTGTTAATTAGCCACCGAGGTATTATTTATTTTACATTCTGCTACATATTTTACCAGTACCTACTTGAAAAAATACAGATCTATGTGGTATTCTATTTCAAAAGTTGACGAATCGAGTTTTTGTAATCTCGTCATTATGGGCAAACAAATATGTTATGAGTAGGTAGAGATTTGATTCCAAGCGAGTTTAGTTAAATTTTGCACCAATATTTGTTGCATCGATTCAGTAATACAGTAGTAGAGAGCAGGTCTGAGAGTAACGCAGACAGCATCGTAAATACCTAAGCGAATCAAGTTCTAAAGCGTCAGTTATTTGTAAAAGGGTTACTATTTTGTCTAGAAAGATTGTGATGAAGCTGCTTTTCATCGTCCAATAAAAAATTAAGTAGAATCTATTGTAGTCTGCCAGAAGGAAACAGACATATGTTACATTTTAACGGAATTATAATAGATCTATGAATATTTTTATTTATATAATCAGGTATTTCTCATTGCAATAGGTACTGTTTTCTTTTATATAGTGACTTAATCTCATTCTTAATCTATACCTAAATCATAAAAGTTAATCCTTTTTTTCAAGTTGAAATTTGTCGAGATTGTAGTAACTGAGCAAACTGAAACAAACCGAATTTTGAATTAGTATTAAACGTATTTTGTGTTTACACAGATTTCTTTACATATTATTTAAATGTATTTAAATGCCTTCGATAAGAACTTAATGTAAAGGCGAGTCTCATCCGATTGTTTTGGAATAATTACCGTATATTTATACAACATTTAATAAAGGCCTGGAAAAAGAGTTTATATTCTTTATTTCATTACATTACAAATATCCAAAAAAAAATGTCCAGCGATCAGACAATAGTTTTCTCTATAATGGAGCAATAACGACAGAAGCCAGTGTGACCACCATTTTTAAATTAAAAATAAAACTGCAATAAAGCAAGCTTTTTACAAAAGCTGTTAAGCACATAAAAGTGATACCGCAGAATAGTATTTTTATTGTTAAAATTATTATAAACACCGAAACACGCTGAGAAGTCTTGGTATAAATAGTATTTGCTTACCGCAAATTCAACTCGGGACGGTTTGTATTTCTTTTTGCACTCAAGTTATTGTTTAAGTCTTTTATTTAATTAAAGTAACCAGTGACACTCACGACGTTAAGGCGAGTCTGACGACACTTTGTTTGTTAAAATCAGGCCATCGTTTCAGACATACGTCATTAGTAATGAAAAAAAGAAGATATATCGGTTTTGTGTACATATTGTAATAAAAAACGAAAACCAATAAAATTTATTTTAGAAAGTCACATTAAAAACAAGAACTAAAATACAAAAATTTACCATTTAACTGTAATAATAACATTACACTGAGATTCAGATTCTGTTCAGTTATATTTATTTGTATTATTTTAGTACATAATATTTTAGTTCATCAATTTAGAACCATCGCCATCCCTAACTGGTTGTCATACGTCATTTCAATGGATTTCGCTCACAGTTAACGATCCTTGGTCATTACATACATACAGGTCAACAAGAGTTAAACAGTTAAGTTACAATTATAAGAAATAACTTGTTAATATCTTATATTAACGAAATGACGACCATATTCCGAAGTGGACAAAATTCTATTAAAAGAAGTATTTTTTAAAAAGTAACTAACTCTTCTATTAAAATTATTTTTAGTCATCTAATAAACTCATAAAATGTTATAAATAGAAGCATACTCTGGATTAACTACAGCGCGTCCCACAGCCCGTTTTCGCATTACCTTCACACAACTTGTAACTTGTTTTAAGCTTATTACCTTCTATTTTAGGAACTAAGCAGACTTGCTCACGGGGAGACGGGAGCAGCATAGCTATATTAGGGACAAGAGGCCAGCTGACTCTGTTTACATTCAATTCCCTAATATTCATGAGCCACGTCAAGAAATAGTCGTAAATGGTCCTCGATCAGTTTTCATTTGATGTTTAAGGCTTTGTCAGCGAGATTGCTGCACCTAGGGTATCGGATTAGGTTAGGTTAGCTTATATCAGGTTATTTCATTGACAATGTCGGGCATTACATTTCCTGTCTTTTATATACGAGCGTTCAGTATTAACTATTGTATTTACTTATTTAAACCGAAACATTTTCAAAAATAATAAAACTCGTGAATTCAAATTATTTGATTTTAAATCAACATAAAAAAGTAACAAAAAATATTAAAAAGTGAACATTATAGTACATACAGCAACAGTTAACTGGCTCACTGGTGATCCAGTGAGCCTTATTGTAAGGTGACAAGAATCACTTTAGTTTACAAATGGTCAGTTAACTGTGTTGCTGTTTGTATGTGCATTATTAGATACTCTGCCAATTGAACGGTTAAAATGTTCGCATATCGGTACCTTTTTGCTAACACTTGTTATAAAAAAAGACTTGTATCTATAGGGGCTGTTTATAAGTACGGGACGTTTTGAAAAAATAAAAAGTGTCCTGATCTAAATAGATTTTATCAATATATAAAAAAGGGGTATGTGAGATTTTATAGCATTTAACTACAGAAATGGCCAAATTAATATATATATAAGGTATGCTTGTAAATGTGGTTATTTCCTGCGGCTCGGCCCGGGTGCAGTAAAGGCTTGTAATTACAAATTACAAGTTATCGGAGGTTGATGCACCGCGCGCGGCGCTCTCGCGCCCGCCACCGCCGGCGCCCGCCGCGCGCCGCGCGCCGCGCACCGCTCCACTGCGCCGCACACATTTGACGGAGACAGGTTCAACAAACTGACGCGCCGACGGAACGGTGACGACCGGACCTCTCATTTACGCCATTACACGTAATCATGTTATGAATTATTTTAGAAAATAACATTAAAGGACGACTCTTTGATTACGATACGATGCCGTTATTGCTTCGGCTTATGCGCCGACTTCCTTCGAAAACCCGCTGGAGTAACTGTTCAAAATGAACATAAACCCAAATTGGATGGCGCTGCGGCGTTCATAAACTGACCGATGTCATTATTCGATACGTAATCGCTTGTATCTTACAGTTGTTGTCGAGGACGTGTTTCTTGAAGGCACCTCCGATAAGCTATTGCGTCGCAGGTGCAATCCGTGCTATTTATTTTTAGCCGGTTCTATTTATACCTGACCGGCTCCGAGCGACTGGCGAGTTGTCGGTCACAAGCCACCGAGGCTTCCCAATCACTCATTTAACGTTCAAGCTTTGCACTTCCTTGACAAGTTCGTTTACCGACGGACCTGGCTGCAGTGGCTACTTGTTTAGTTTCCGCCGCTAATTTGTACAACTTGTCGGACGTGATATGGCCGCAAGCTATTTTATAATCATTTGAAGGATATTTATTAGAAAGGGAAGAACATTTAAAACGTTGGCGATATCACAAAGGGTTTTCTAAATGAGCCGTTACTTTTAAAGTAAAATCCTTAATTGATTACAGTTTGCTGATTATAAACGCAAACCAGAGGAGATACGGTCGAGATTTTTTAATTTAATTGCATAATTACCTCTTTAACTTTCCTTATCGCGAGTCTTGTGGAAATCCCGTCGAAAATAATCGGGTCTCTGGAATTTAAAATGCGGTCGTTGAAAGTTAGTTGTTTTTTTTTACAAGAATCTCCTTCATTAGCTTATAACTATTTTGTATAAAGGCAATATTTGAAGATATATGTATTTTAGTTATATCAGAATCGTTCACATCTGGGCCCGTATTATTACCACCAATACATTCTTTTTCGGATAGTTTTTAGGACTTACGAGGGGCGGCAAAAAAACAATTTAGAAAATTAAATTTTTATTTTCGATGCATTTCTTACATTTAGTATATAATGCTTTTATGCCTTTAAAAAATATTCTGTGCTATGGCCTTGAAAATGCTCTTCTACTGCCGCCTTCATTTCTTCATCACTTCCAAATCGCTTTCCTCTTAGGTCTTTCTTTAAATTACTGAACAGAAAATAGTCGCTTGTGGCTAAACCTGGACAATACGGAGGGTGGTTAATTTCTTCGAAGCCGATTTCCTTCAGAGCTAGTCTTACAACACGCGCGGTATGAACGGGGGCGTTGTCTTCCAAAAACAAAACGCCTTTACTGATTTTGCTCCTTCTTTTTTCTATTATGGCTTGACGCACTTGTCTCAATAGCTCAGAATAATAATTGCATTTATTGTAGAGCCTTTTGCTAAATAATATATTAAAAGAATTCCATCCGCTTCCCAAAACACCGTAGCCATTAGCTTAGAGGCCGATCTTTGCACTTTAAACTTCTTTGGCGGCCTTTCACCCTTCTCAATCAACTGCATGGACTCCGACTTACATTCAGGATCATACTGTCTGACCCATTTTTAATCAACGGTTACTATCCTGGAGCAAATTATGTCAACACTATCTCCGCACAAGTCTAAAAACGCCTGAGAGGTTTCGATACGCCGCTTTTTATCAAACGTCGTCAGCATTTTCGGTACCCAACGCGCGCTGACCTTATTAGTCATGTGTAAATGTGTATGAAGGATTTCTCCAACCCGCTCCTTGCTAATGCCCAAGGCCTCAGCTAATTGTCACATCTTAATTATTTGATCCTTCAACACTAATTTGTTGAATTTAGCGACGTTATGGTCGGTCACTACCGATACTGGCCGTCCTGAGCGTGGGTCGTCTTCGTTCGACTCTCGTCCTTGTTAAAATAAGTTACTCCACTTTTTAAGTGTAGCATAGGAAGGCCCAGATACACCATAAATAGCAGCCATTACTTGAACAATTGATGAGTCTTATTACTTTTCGTGAGGAACTTAATCACAGCCCGGTGCTCGATTTTCGTAATATGCAATAACTCAGACATGATACTGTACACGTCGGTTTCGGGTAAATTACATGTAATGACTTTTTTCCATTATTTGCTTTTAAATGTTCTATCTAGTGGCCATTACCATAATTATATGTACAACCTCAAAATACCTTAGGCTTAGAACTTTACAGCCGCCCCTCGTATATTGTTTCATAGAAGATACTCGTAATTCCGGAAATAGAGAGCTAGGTGTACCTCCACGTAAGAGATTAGTGGCCATAAACATCATGAAACACCTAGAAAAATATTATGTTCAGCCCCTAGAAACAAAAGTTTTACTTTATTCTACCTATAAAAGGTTAAATCCTTAAGATTCTGCCAAGCTGAAACGTGTGCAATATAAACACCTACAACTTTCAAATAAAAGTTGGTTTGTACTTAATATATTTTTTTAATTAATCAATTATTATTATTTTAGCTACAAGGTTTTTTGCATTTTTTGTGGTAGCATCAGTAGTTTTCGTATATTACGAGTATGTATATCGTCGGTGTTTGTTGAAAACTATTTTTTTGTACTCGTCGATTAAAATCTGTGTATTAAGATTTCATAGAGAATACTGTAACGTCACTCTTTTCATCGTTGAATAGTCTATGTTACTTTCGAAACAACCGAATTAACTATTTCGATACGCTCTAGACAACCGAAAAAAATTGAAAATAGAACTTCGTATTTAAATAATATGTGCCCTTGTTTAAGGAGACTCGATGCGGTACAAAATTGTTA
>CASGFW010000066.1:0-29306 GCA_949316455.1 Acleris holmiana | reverse complement strand
GGTCAGAAACAGATGTCGACAACAATTTTATGAAAAAGTTAAAGTTTGAAATTGAAAATTTTCGCAAATATCAGAGCTAGCGAGCCGTGAGTGGTCTCGTTAGACGCGGGGCGACGAGCCGAACCCAAAACTGTAATAAAAGTTGAGAGGTCCTATACAAAAATCGAGATTGGTGGTGAAAAAACTGTATTTAATTAATTAATTTTATGTTTTTTTTGCAGGAAATGGATAAGAAAATCTAGTGAATCTAATTGGAAACCCCGTCGAAAAATCGGGGGCGCCGAGCTGCAAATAAAAAGGTAAGATAGTACTGGGTTTAGTTAAAACTGAAGTTATTATTACGTGACTTCTATATTCAGTTTTGATCTACCATTACACCTCGGTACGAACAATGAAAATTGAATATCTTCTTTTTCTTACGTGCTAACGGGACTTGGAAGGTCTCGTTAGACGCGGACCGGCGAGAGGATGCTGAAACAATATAAAGATTTCGCTAAAAGCGAGAAAAAACGAAGTTATAGGTCAGAAACAGATGTCGACAACAATTTTATGAAAAAGTTAAAGTTTGAAATTGAAAATTTTCGCAAATATCAGAGCTAGCGAGCCGTGAGTGGTCTCGTTAGACGCGGGGCGACGAGCCGAACCCAAAACTGTAATAAAAGTTGAGAGGTCCTATACAAAAATCGAGATTGGTGGTGAAAAAACTGTATTTAATTAATTAATTTTATGTTTTTTTTGCAGGAAATGGATAAGAAAATCTAGTGAATCTAATTGGAAACCCCGTCGAAAAATCGGGGGCGCCGAGCTGCAAATAAAAAGGTAAGATAGTACTGGGTTTAGTTAAAACTGAAGTTATTATTACGTGACTTCTATATTCAGTTTTGATCTACCATTACACCTCGGTACGAACAATGAAAATTGAATATCTTCTTTTTCTTACGTGCTAACGGGACTTGGAAGGTCTCGTTAGACGCGGACCGGCGAGAGGATGCTGAAACAATATAAAGATTTCGCTAAAAGCGAGAAAAAACGAAGTTATAGGTCAGAAACAGATGTCGACAACAATTTTATGAAAAAGTTAAAGTTTGAAATTGAAAATTTTCGCAAATATCAGAGCTAGCGAGCCGTGAGTGGTCTCGTTAGACGCGGGGCGACGAGCCGAACCCAAAACTGTAATAAAAGTTGAGAGGTCCTATACAAAAATCGAGATTGGTGGTGAAAAAACTGTATTTAATTAATTAATTTTATGTTTTTTTTTTTTTTTTTGCAGGAAATGGATAAGAAAATCTAGTGAATCTAATTGGAAACCCCGTCGAAAAATCGGGGGCGCCGAGCTGCAAATAAAAAGGTAAGATAGTACTGGGTTTAGTTAAAACTGAAGTTATTATTACGTGACTTCTATATTCAGTTTTGATCTACCATTACACCTCGGTACGAACAATGAAAATTGAATATCTTCTTTTTCTTACGTGCTAACGGGACTTGGAAGGTCTCGTTAGACGCGGACCGGCGAGAGGATGCTGAAACAATATAAAGATTTCGCTAAAAGCGAGAAAAAACGAAGTTATAGGTCAGAAACAGATGTCGACAACAATTTTATGAAAAAGTTAAAGTTTGAAATTGAAAATTTTCGCAAATATCAGAGCTAGCGAGCCGTGAGTGGTCTCGTTAGACGCGGGGCGACGAGCCGAACCCAAAACTGTAATAAAAGTTGAGAGGTCCTATACAAAAATCGAGATTGGTGGTGAAAAAACTGTATTTAATTAATTAATTTTATGTTTTTTTGCAGGAAATGGATAAGAAAATCTAGTGAATCTAATTGGAAACCCCGTCGAAAAATCGGGGGCGCCGAGCTGCAAATAAAAAGGTAAGATAGTACTGGGTTTAGTTAAAACTGAAGTTATTATTACGTGACTTCTATATTCAGTTTTGATCTACCATTACACCTCGGTACGAACAATGAAAATTGAATATCTTCTTTTTCTTACGTGCTAACGGGACTTGGAAGGTCTCGTTAGACGCGGACCGGCGAGAGGATGCTGAAACAATATAAAGATTTCGCTAAAAGCGAGAAAAAACGAAGTTATAGGTCAGAAACAGATGTCGACAACAATTTTATGAAAAAGTTAAAGTTTGAAATTGAAA
Source organism: Acleris holmiana (assembly GCA_949316455.1). Taxonomy (NCBI): domain Eukaryota; kingdom Metazoa; phylum Arthropoda; class Insecta; order Lepidoptera; family Tortricidae; genus Acleris; species Acleris holmiana. The sequence goes on along the minus strand of CASGFW010000066.1, from coordinate 27,161 downwards.
ATTTTCGCAAATATCAGAGCTAGCGAGCCGTGAGTGGTCTCGTTAGACGCGGGGCGACGAGCCAAACCCAAAACTGTAATAAAAGTTGAGAGGTCCTATACAAAAATCGAGATTGGTGGTGAAAAAACTGTATTTAATTAATTAATTTTATGTTTTTTGCAGGAAATGGATAAGAAAATCTAGTGAATCTAATTGGAAACCCCGTCGAAAAATCGGGGGCGCCGAGCTGCAAATAAAAAGGTAAGATAGTACTGGGTTTAGTTAAAACTGAAGTTATTATTACGTGGGTTAGGTTAGGTTAGGTTAGGTTAGGTTAGGTTAGGTTAGGTTAGGTTAGGTTAGGTTAGGTTAGGTTAGGTTAGGTTAGGTTAGGTTAGGTTAGGTTAGGTTAGGTTAGGTTAGGTTAGGTTAGGTTCCCCCCCGATTGTGCTGCCACCTTGCCGTGGTGGGGGGGCTTGCGTGTCTCTGTGATCCCCGTGGCTATACCGGACAGGGTTACCCATACCGGAAAGGCTCGGGGTGAGGGACCAGACTAAGAGCGGCACGATCCCTTCCCATTCCCACCTTCCCGACTTCCCATTCCTTCCCAGCTCCCATCCTTCCCCCTATTTCCACCGAGCCAGTGGCGGCATATCCACTTTTCAGGGCCAGCGCGGGCCCGGGGAACTAAATACTCCCCAAAAGAGCGCCCCCTGTATGCGGTAGGTGCGCGGCGCCTGCAGGGAGAACGAAGGAGGTAGACCGCAAACGGCCGTTGTGTGCGGCCTTAAACCTCACAAAACATGCAGACGGACAAAAATTTACTACCCCAGGAGGGTACCGGTTTATCCGGAGAATCCCTCCCCGTGTCTTCGGACGCGGGCTGCCCCTCGTACTCTGGGGGGGGCAACCTCTGCATCGTGGGTCGCCAAGATGGCGACTCTCGTAAACACGACCACAGCAAATCCACAACGGACACCGAAGACGAGCGCGAACGATTTTCGAATATGACGAGGATAAAAGACAAGGAGTTAATGGAGGAGTTGATAGCGGAAGCAGATTACGCTTCCGATTCATCGCTTCCATCTGTCCACATGACTGGAACCACTTCAAGAACTCCAGCAAATAATGACGAAGCCTCTGAAATGGAGGGACGTAAGAACGATGCCCTGAAGAAGAGACCTCACTTCGACGACGAGGCAATAACTGGGCCCGTGATCAAATTAAAAATAAATACGGCCCGACGAGGAAGGTGCCAGAGCTTAAAGGGGCGCTATGCTGGGCTCAGTACTCCCACGACGTTGCCAAGGTCTCACGACCTTGGAAATTACCAGACGGAAGCGGACGCAGCTGCCAGCTACCTCCTTTCTTACGACGACCTGCCTTCTCCCCGGAGGAAAAGCAGGAAAGACAAAAAGGGCGGAAGTCTTCCGACATCGAGGGATCGGAGCCTTCCAACTCCTAGGGAGCGCAGCCCGGTCGACCGCACGGAAGATGGTTACGTTGCCCTCGTCCGCCAATCAGCATACGCTGTTATGGACGAGGCCAAAAAATGTGGAAATTTGAAGGGGGGCATCTGGAAGAAGATGAACCTAGCGTGCAGGGACATCTTGTCGGCTGCGGATGCGCTGGAAGGATTCGGAGATGACAAGGAGCTGCGAGCCCTCAAATCCGATAACAAACGAATGAGAGAGCAGCTCGCGCTCGCCCAAGCAGAAGTAAAAGCCTTGAGGACGGCCTACTCTGAGCGAAAGAAGGATACCCCAATGCCTCCCGCTGACTCCCAGCTCCCAGCGGCCCTGGCCGATGCCCTTGTAGAGCTGCGGGAGGACCTCAAGAGGGATCTCTTCGTTTCCATAGGGGACATGGTAAATGTCCGCCTAGAGGAAATGAAAAGGCTGCTTCCTGCCGAGCCAATCCTCCGCCCTCCACTTGCGGCAGACCGCAAAAGAGCTGCGGAGGCCGAACAAGTAGCGGTTTCACAGCGGGAGTCCCTGGCTGAAACACGCGCAATGCCTAGTACCAACCCTGTGGCCTCAAAACCGGTACAAAAGCGGGCAAAAGTGACGCCTTCTCCTCTTCCGCTAAACGGCTCTGCTCTCAAACGGCGCCAAAAACCAGCTGAGCCCCTTCTGGCTGCTTCAGTCGCGTCGCCGTTGTTGGAGTCCTCCAACAGCCCTGCCCACACAGACGTGACACCAACGCTCTGGTCGGATGTAGTCAGGAGAAAGGGTAAGAAGAAAAAGGCCCCGAAAGTTTTACCCTCTCCAGCAGCCAAACCCTCCAAACCCGCGCCAGGGCCAAAAAAGGGGAAGAAAAAGAAGAGGAAGAGGAACAAGCGGACCGTTCCTGCCACTTCCGCCGTGGTCGTCGCTCTAAAGCCAGGAGTAGAGGCATCATACGCCTCTGTCATGGCAAAGGCGACCAAATCATTCCAACTGGCGGAAGTGGGCGTAGAGCACGTGAAGGTTCGCAAAACCATGACGGGGGCCCGCATTATTGAGGTGCCGGGTGCAGAGCGCGGTAAAGAGGCTGACGCTCTTTGCAAAAGAATCGACGAACTGGTGGGCGATGTTGCCAATGTCTACCGGCCCGTCAAGATGGCGGACCTCCTGGTGTCCGGTCTCGATGAGACTGTGACACCAGAAGAGGTAAATGTCGCTCTGGTGGCCAAAACGGGGTGCCCACCAGAACAATTAAAAGTGGGAGCCATCAGGACGCTCCGCGATGGCACCGGATTGGTGTGGGTCCGATGCTCGGCCGCTGCGGCAAGCACTCTTGCCTCAGATGGCAGACTGCTGGTCGGTTGGTCGTCTGCGCGGGTTAAAGCGCTCCAACAGGGTCCAATGAGGTGCTTCAAGTGCATGGGCACCGGGCACACGAGATCGCTCTGCCCGTCCTCAGTCGACAGAGGGGATCTCTGCCTTCGGTGTAGTAAGCCGGGCCATAGGAGGGCTAACTGCAGGGCTCCACTCTTCTGCGCCGTGTGTCATGACGCGAAACGCCCGGCAAATCATTATATGGGGGGGAGATTTTGCTCCCCTCCATCAACCAGAGGAAAGGAGACTCAAACTGCGACCTCAGAAGCCTCCCAAAGAAGACGTACCGCACAGCCGGCTCCAGAGGGAGAAAGCATGGATCTCTGAATGCCAGCACACCCAAGGCATTTAGAGATCCTGCAATGCAACGCCAATCACTCCACCCGCGCACAGGACCTACTTATGCAGGTTATGGCGGAGTGGGGTATTGGCGTGGCAATCGTGGCGGAGCCCTACTACATCCCTCCTCAGACCAACTGGGTTGGAGCTACGGACGGAGGAGTGGCCATGGTGGTGCCCATGACAGGCGACTTCCCTCCCCTTTTAAGAACAGAACAGGGCCCCGGCTTTGTGGCGGCAAAATGGGGAGACATTACCCTAGTCGCAGTATACTTCTCCCCTAACCGGCCACTGCGCGAGTTTGAGTGGTTCTTGGAGGGGCTGGGAAGGGTCGTAGGGAGAGCGTTTCCAGCGCAAGTAGTGGTGATGGGGGACTTCAACGCCAAGAGCGAGGCGTGGGGTTCCCCCATCACGAACCCGAGAGGGGCGGTCCTCGAGGACTGGTTGGCGGCACTGGGGCTTGAGGTGCTCAACCGGGGCGATGCCGACACGTGTGTGCGACGGCAGGGAGGATCCATAGTGGACGTTTCGTTCGCGACCCCTGCCGTTGCAGCACGCATTGATGGTTGGCGCGTCATGGAGGACACAGAGACCCTCTCCGACCATCTCTATGTTAGGATGAGGGTCAACACTTCGCCAGTAGCCCCGCCACCCAACCCCAGGGGGCGAAGAGGACAGTTCCCAAGGTGGGCGGTCGCACGCCTCGATCGGGAGATGGCAGATGAGGCTGCCATGGTTGAGGCGTGGTGTGCCTCTCCACCAGTCACATCGGGAGTGGAGGAGCGGGCAGCCCAATTCCGCGCTTCTTTGATGTCGGTGTGTGACGCGGCGATGCCCCGTGCGCGTAGGCTGCCCAACAAAAAGCAGGTGTACTGGTGGACAGCAGAGATTGCGGCCCTCCGCACCACCAGCAACGCTGCCCGCCGCGCTTACACCCGATGCAGGCGACGGCGACATCTGCCCGAGGAAGAAGAACTCCTCCACAGGGCATTAAAAGAGGCGAAAGATTCCTTGTGTCTCGCCATTACTAAAAGGAAGGATGAAGCCCGGGAGGAGTTCCTAGTGACGCTCGACAGGGATCCGTGGGGGCGACCGTATCGTTTGATACGTAATAAGCTCAAGCGCGCCCCCCCTATGGATTCACTGGAGCCAGATCTCCTCACAAGGGTAGTTGAGGGCCTATTCCCGATGGCACAGGACTTCCTCTCCCCGTGCATGGGGCTTCCCTCGCGGGAGGTTGAGGACGAAATGGCCGTCCCACAAGTATCGGACGAGGAAATTGAAAGGGTAGTTGACCGCCTCCGGTCGTGCAAGAAAGCACCGGGACCGGACGGAGTCCCGGGGAAGGTCCTCCCAATTGCACTCAAGCATCTTGGAGACCGCCTGAGGGCCCTCTTTGATGATTGTATCCAAGAGGGGCGGTTTCCGAGGTGCTGGAAAGAGGGGCGGTTGGTTCTCCTAAGAAAAGAGGGACGCCCACATGACACCCCTGCTGGTCACCGCCCCATAGTCCTCCTCGATGAGACAGGTAAGATGTTTGAGCGTATCTTGTCCTGTCGCATCACCAAACATCTGGAGGACGGCGGGCGGAACATCTCTGACCAGCAATACGGGTTTCGAGAGGGCAGGTCCACCATGGACGCGCTGTGGTCCCTCCGGGAGTTCTGCAACAGTGCTGAGGAAAGGGGAGAGGGGGTAGTGGCGGTGTCGCTTGACATCGCCAACGCGTTTGGTACCCTCCCCTTTTCAGTAATAAAGGAAGCTCTCCGCTTCCACCGGGTTCCGGTATATCTGCGGAGGATTGTAGAGCACTACCTCACCGACAGGGTAGTGCTCTACGAGTGTGAAGGTCGGCAGGTACCCCGTGCCATTTCCTGCGGTGTTCCTCAGGGGTCTGTACTTGGACCCCTGCTATGGAACATAGGATACGACTGGGCGATCCGAGGTGTTCAGTTTCCTCGCATGGCCACTATCTGTTATGCCGACGACACAATGGTGGCGGTGCGGGGAAAAGAGTTGGACGAAACTCTGCGCATGGCGGCAGTAGCGGCTGACTTAGTGGTCAGCCGTATAAGACGACTAGGTCTGAATGTGGCCCTCCCGAAGACCGAAGCCATTGTCTTCGGGGGGAGAGGCTGGCGCCCGCGTGTTGGCTTAAACATACTTGTTGCGGGAGAGGCGGTCCAGGTCAGGGCCAACATCAAGTACCTTGGCCTTGTCCTGGACCGAAAGTGGGAATTCGGGGAGCATTTTCGACTACTTGCTCCCCGAATAGTGGGCACTGCATCGGCCCTTGGTCGACTGCTTCCTAACATAGGAGGACCGAGGACGCCGTGCCGGCGCCTTTTTGCAGGCGTGGTACGTAGCATGGCGCTCTACGGAGCACCAATATGGGCCGACAGATTGTCGGCCAGTAATAAATCTCTTCTTCGGAGACCGCAGAGGGTCGTGGCCCTTCGAATCATAAGGGCCTACACGACGGTTGCGCATGCAGCGGCGTGCGTTTTGGCCTGCACCCCGCCGTGGGAGCTGGATGCTCAGGTGCAGGCCGAAACATACCGAATAAGGGCCGAGATCAGAGCTAGAGGAGAGCGCCCGGACTCGGAGGCTCTGGAAGCATCGCGCCGCATGGCGGAGCGGCGCATGAGGGACCGTTGGAAAAGCGACCTGGAGGACTCCCCCTATGGTACCCGCACTATAGGGGCACTCCTCCCGTCGCTTGACCTCTGGCTGGAGAGAGGGCACGGTACAATGACGTACCGTCTTGTGCAGGTATTGACCGGGCATGGGTGCTTCGGCAACTACCTGCACAAGATCAAGAGGGAGCCAAGTCCGATCTGCCACGAGTGCGGCAATCCGGACGACACGGCTCAGCACACCCTTGAGTCGTGCACACGGTGGGATCCGGAGCGCCGCACTATGGCCGCGGAAATTGGAGTCTCCGATCTCTCGCTGCACAGCGTAGTCTCGGCCATGCTGGGCGGCGACAGATCGTGGAAGGCAGTATCCTCCTTCTGCGAGAACGTCATCTCGCAGAAGGAGGTGGCGGAGCGGGAACGCGAAGACAATGTCGACGCACATCCGCTCCGGCGCAGACGGTGGGGGCGAAGGCGCATGCAGTACGCTGCTAGCCTGAACCCCCCAGTAGGACCAGTGGGTTAGGGGCCCACATAGCACGGTCCTACACACGTCTGGGGGAGGGGTCACAGCGTTTGCTGACCTCTCCCTCCTTTGGCGCGGGTACCCCGGCATTAGGCTGGGAAGGCTGGGGGGCGCCCAATGGTCGAATCCAATGGCATCCCATTGTGCCCCCGAAAACAGCAGAAGAGGTAAACGCCGGAGTGGTTTTAGACGGTAGGCTGCTCCCTCTACTCTCGCTTTGAGAGTGGGGGGAGGAGAGAGTCCGTCATACCCCCCCTATAGCATGGCCAACCCTAGGCCGGGGGATGATGCGTAACGCATTTCCACTCCGAAAAAAAAAAAAAAAAAAAAAAAAAAAAAAAAAAAAAAAAAAAAAAAGGTTAGGTTAGGTTAGGTTAGCTTAGGTTAGGTTAGGTTAGGTTAGGTTAGGTTAGGTTAGGTTAGGTTAGGTTAGGTTAGGTTAGGTTAGGTTAGGTTAGGTTAGGTTAGGTTAGGTTAGGTTAGGTTAGGTTAGGTTAGGTTAGGTTAGGTTAGGTTAGGTTAGGTTAGGTTAGGTTAGGTTAGGTTAGGTTAGGTTAGGTTAGGTTAGGTTAGGTTAGGTTAGGTTAGGTTAGGTTAGGTTAGGTTAGGTTAGGTTAGGTTAGGTTAGGTTAGGTTAGGTTAGGTTAGGTTAGGTTAGGTTAGGTTAGGTTAGGTTAGGTTAGGTTAGGTTAGGTTAGGTTAGGTTAGGTTAGGTTAGGTTAGGTTAGGTTAGGTTAGGTTAGGTTAGGTTAGGTTAGGTTAGGTTAGGTTAGGTTAGGTTAGGTTAGGTTAGGTTAGGTTAGGTTAGGTTAGGTTAGGTTAGGTTAGGTTAGGTTAGGTTAGGTTAGGTTAGGTTAGGTTAGGTTAGGTTAGGTTAGGTTAGGTTAGGTTAGGTTAGGTTAGGTTAGGTTAGGTTAGGTTAGGTTAGGTTAGGTTAGGTTAGGTTAGGTTAGGTTAGGTTAGGTTAGGTTAGGTTAGGTTAGGTTAGGTTAGGTTAGGTTAGGTTAGGTTAGGTTAGGTTAGGTTAGGTTAGGTTAGGTTAGGTTAGGTTAGGTTAGGTTAGGTTAGGTTAGGTTAGGTTAGGTTAGGTTAGGTTAGGTTAGGTTAGGTTAGGTTAGGTTAGGTTAGGTTAGGTTAGGTTAGGTTAGGTTAGGTTAGGTTAGGTTAGGTTAGGTTAGGTTAGGTTAGGTTAGGTTAGGTTAGGTTAGGTTAGGTTAGGTTAGGTTAGGTTAGGTTAGGTTAGGTTAGGTTAGGTTAGGTTAGGTTAGGTTAGGTTAGGTTAGGTTAGGTTAGGTTAGGTTAGGTTAGGTTAGGTTAGGTTAGGTTAGGTTAGGTTAGGTTAGGTTAGGTTAGGTTAGGTTAGGTTAGGTTAGGTTAGGTTAGGTTAGGTTAGGTTAGGTTAGGTTAGGTTAGGTTAGGTTAGGTTAGGTTAGGTTAGGTTAGGTTAGGTTAGGTTAGGTTAGGTTAGGTTAGGTTAGGTTAGGTTAGGTTAGGTTAGGTTAGGTTAGGTTAGGTTAGGTTAGGTTAGGTTAGGTTAGGTTAGGTTAGGTTAGGTTAGGTTAGGTTAGGTTAGGTTAGGTTAGGTTAGGTTAGGTTAGGTTAGGTTAGGTTAGGTTAGGTTAGGTTAGGTTAGGTTAGGTTAGGTTAGGTTAGGTTAGGTTAGGTTAGGTTAGGTTAGGTTAGGTTAGGTTAGGTTAGGTTAGGTTAGGTTAGGTTAGGTTAGGTTAGGTTAGGTTAGGTTAGGTTAGGTTAGGTTAGGTTAGGTTAGGTTAGGTTAGGTTAGGTTAGGTTAGGTTAGGTTAGGTTAGGTTAGGTTAGGTTAGGTTAGGTTAGGTTAGGTTAGGTTAGGTTAGGTTAGGTTAGGTTAGGTTAGGTTAGGTTAGGTTAGGTTAGGTTAGGTTAGGTTAGGTTAGGTTAGGTTAGGTTAGGTTAGGTTCGCCGGTAAGCGACGACGAGTTCGAGAGGGCGGTGGACCGGCTCCGGGGCTGCAAGAAAGCCCCGGGGCCCGACGGAGTACCAGGCCGGGTGCTCCCCATCGCCCTAAAGCACCTCGGGAACCGACTCAGGCAGATCATGGACGACTGCCTGAGGGAGGGACGGTTCCCGAGAGTGTGGAAAGAGGGGAGGCTCTGCCTCCTGCGGAAGGAGGGCCGACCCCCGGACAGTCCGTCCGCGTATCGCCCCATCGTGCTGCTGGATGAGGCCGGGAAGATCTTCGAGAGAATCCTGGCCTCCCGGATCCAGCAGCACCTAGGGACCGCCGGCCCGGACTTGTCGGAGCGACAGTTCGGGTTCCGTGAGGGGCGGTCCACGCTCGACGCGTTGAAGTCCCTCAGGGACTTCTGCGAGCAAGCGTCGAGCAGAGGGGAGGGTGTAGTGGCGGTGTCGCTCGATATCGCCAACGCCTTTGGCACCCTCCCCTATGGGGTGATAAGGGAGGCACTTCGATATCACGAGGTGCCTCCCAACCTGCGGCGGGTCGTGGAGCACTACCTCACCGAGAGGGTAGTGCTCTACGAGCGGGCGGACGGTCGGCGGGGGTCGACGGGGATGGCCTGTGGTGTGCCCCAGGGTTCCGTACTCGGTCCACTCTTATGGAACCTGGGGTACGATTGGGCCATCAGGGGGGTAGTGCTCCCACGGACGGCCACCATCTGCTATGCAGATGACACAATGGTGGCCGTGCGTGGGACCGAGGCGAGAGAGGTGCTTTGCCGGGCGGAAGCGGCGGCCGAGCTGATGATTTACCGGATCAGTCAGCTCGGCCTGAAGGTGGCCCTCCCGAAGACTGAGGCGATAGTCTTCGGGGGGCGGGGGAGGGAGTGGAGGCTGCCGGCGGGCGCGGCGCTCACTCTGGGGGGGGAATCGGTCCAGCTAAAGCCCCACATAAAATACTTGGGGCTAGTCCTGGACCGGAAGTGGGATTTCGGGGAGCATTTCTCCCAACTTGCTCCCCGAATCGTGGGCGCCGCGTCGGCGCTGGGTCGGCTTCTGCCGAACGTGGGTGGGCCTGGCTCCTTGTGCCGCCGTTTGTACGCCGGCGTCACGAGGAGCATGGCTCTGTACGGGGCCCCCATATGGGCGGACAAGCTGTCCGCCCGCAACAGGGCCCTGCTACAGAGGCCGCAGCGGGTGGTGGCCCTCCGTATTGTGAGGGCCTACGTCACGGTGGCCCACGCCGCGGCTTGCCTCCTCGCCTGCACCCCGCCGTGGGAGTTGGATGCGGAGGTGCAGGCTGAGACCTACGCGGTTAGGTCCAGGGCCCGGGCGCGGGGTGAACGCCCGGACCCCGAGGAGGTAGAGGTGACGCGCCGGATGACGGAGCGTCGACTGCGGGACAGGTGGAAAGCGCACCTGGAGGACGCTCCCTATGGAACTCGGACCATAGGGGCTATCCTCCCGTCCTTTGACACCTGGTTGGGGAGGGCAGTCGGCGCTACATCATACCGGCTTGTGCAGGTACTGACCGGACATGGGTGCTTCGGCCACTACCTGCACAAAATTGGGAGGGAGCCCGGCCCGCAGTGCCATCACTGCGGCGATCCGGACGACACGGCTCAGCACACCCTCGCGGTGTGCGACCGTTGGAGTGAGGAGCGCTGCACTATGGCACTGGCCATCGGGCAGTGGGACCTCTCCCTGCACAGCGTTGTGTCTGCAATGCTGTGCAGCGACAGGTCCTGGAGGGCTGTGGTCTCCTTCTGCGAGTGTGTCATCTCGCAGAAGGAGACCGCGGAGCGTGAGCGCGAAGAGTCACCTCTCGCGCATCCGCTCCGGCGCAGACGGCGGGGATTGAGGCGCAGGCGTTTTGCCGCCCGCCTCAATCCTTAGTGGCTGCGGGCGGGGGATGGGAGTCCCCTTCCCGCCGTAGGTGATAGCCACTTGGCGGTCTGGGAGGGAGGCCACGCGTGCTCGGCCTCCCTCTCCTTTGGCGCGGGTAGCCCCAGCGGTGTTTGGCTGGGGCTGCCGGAAGGCGTCGTGGGCAGTGCTTCGGCGGTACCACGGCGCCTTGCCTAACCGGCATGAGGGTACGCCAGGGTGGTTTTTAGTGGGTAACGCTCCTCCCCCCTCTCGCTCTGAGAGGGGGGGCGCATAGGGGTGAGTCCCACATACCCCCCCGCCACTCCCATGGTGGGGGGCATGCGTAACGCATTTTCCACCCTGTCAAAAAAAAAAAAAAAAAAAAAAAAAAGGTTAGGTTAGGTTAGGTTAGGTTAGGTTAGGTTAGGTTAGGTTAGGTTAGGTTAGGTTAGGTTAGGTTAGGTTAGGTTAGGTTAGGTTAGGTTAGGTTAGGTTAGGTTAGGTTAGGTTAGGTTAGGTTAGGTTAGGTTAGGTTAGGTTAGGTTAGGTTAGGTTAGGTTAGGTTAGGTTAGGTTAGGTTAGGTTAGGTTAGGTTAGGTTAGGTTAGGTTAGGTTAGGTTAGGTTAGGTTAGGTTAGGTTAGGTTAGGTTAGGTTAGGTTAGGTTAGGTTAGGTTAGGTTAGGTTAGGTTAGGTTAGGTTAGGTTAGGTTAGGTTAGGTTAGGTTAGGTTAGGTTAGGTTAGGTTAGGTTAGGTTAGGTTAGGTTAGGTTAGGTTAGGTTAGGTTAGGTTAGGTTAGGTTAGGTTAGGTTAGGTTAGGTTAGGTTAGGTTCCCCCCCGATTGTGCTGCCACCTTGCCGTGGTGGGGGGGCTTGCGTGTCTCTATGATCCCCGTGGCTATACCGGACAGGGCTACCCATACCGGAAAGGCTCGGGGTGAGGGGCCAGACTAAGAGCGGCACGTCCCTATCCCAATCCCACCTTCCCGATTTCCCATTCCTTCCCAGCTCCTATCCTTCCTCCCTTTTCCACCGAACCAGTGGCGGGATATCCACTTTCCAGGGCCAGCGCGGGCCCGGGGAACCAAATACTCCCCAAAAGAGCGCACATGAGGGGGGCGACGAGGGGGAGTTTGAAGGGACGGAGCTCGGGTAGGTGTCCCCGTATCCCGTTCCCGGAAAGCGACCCTGGTTCGCCCAGACGTGAGTCTCGGGTCTAGTGACCTCTGTTTACAGAGGACATTTTAGACCTGAGACAGGTGTAGTGTGGGTGTTTGAAGGATCGTGGACTTACCCCGGTCACTGCGACTGGGGGGAATAGCCTGCCGGAAAACACCCTACACTCCATGCAGGCTGTGAAGGGAAGGCGAACCCAGCTTTTGCTGATCGCCTGAACTTCATGGGGAGCCACGTGGGTGAAGGGCCCACATTGCACGGCTCCCCCAGCTTGGGGAGATCGCTGTGTGCGTACGCAGTCGTCTCCTCCTTTGGCGGTGTGCTCTTCGGAGCGGACTGGGAGGCGCCCAGCGGGCAATGCTTTGGCGGTACCGCGGCGTCTCCGTTAACCAGCCAGGAGGGTTACGCCGGAGTGGTTTTAAACGGTAGTTCGCTTAGGTGAGAGTCCGTTATACCCCCCATTGCACGGTCATCCTTAGGCCATCGGGGGGATGCGTAAATGCATTTCCACTTCGTCATCAAAAAAAAAAAAAAAAAAAAAAAAAAAAAAAAAAAAAAGGTTAGGTTAGGTTAGGTTAGGTTAGGTTAGGTTAGGTTAGGTTAGGTTAGGTTAGGTTGCGGGGACCCAGATGACACGGCCCAGCACACCCTAGAGGTGTGCAGTCGCTGGAGTCCAGAACGCGATGCCATGGCACAGGCCATAGGGCGTGTGGACCTCTCCCTGCACAGCGTTGTCTCTGCAATGCTGTGCAGCGACAGGTCCTGGAAGGCGGTGGCCTCCTTCTGCGAAAGTGTCATCTCGCAGAAGGAGGTGGCGGAGCGTGAGCGCGAGGAGCCTCCTCTCGCGCATCCGCTCCGGCGCAGACGGCAGGGGTTGAGGCGCAGGCGTTTTGCCGCCCGCCTCAATCCTTAGTGGCTGCGGGCGGGGGATGGGAGTCCCCTTCCCGCTGTAGGTGATAGCCACTTGGCGGTCTGGGAGGGAGGCCACGCGTGCTCGGCCTCTCTCTCCTTTGGCGCGGGTAGCCCCAGCGGTCGGCTGGGACTGCCGGTAGGCGTCGTGGGCAATGCTTCGGCGGTACCACGGCGTCTTGCCTAACCGGCATGAGGGTACGCCAGGGTGGTTTTTAGTGGGTAACGCTCCTCCCCCCTCTCGCTCTGAGAGGGGGGGCGCATAGGGGTGAGTCCCACATACCCCCCCGCCACTCCCATGGTGGGGGGCATGCGTAACGCATTTTCCACCCTGACAAAAAAAAAAAAAAAAAAAAAAAAAAAAAAAAAAAAAAAAAAAAAAAAAGGTTAGGTTAGGTTAGGTTAGGTTAGGTTAGGTTAGGTTAGGTTAGGTTAGGTTAGGTTAGGTTAGGTTAGGTTAGGTTAGGTTAGGTTAGGTTAGGTTAGGTTAGGTTAGGTTAGGTTAGGTTAGGTTAGGTTAGGTTAGGTTAGGTTAGGTTAGGTTAGGTTAGGTTAGGTTAGGTTAGGTTAGGTTAGGTTAGGTTAGGTTAGGTTAGGTTAGGTTAGGTTAGGTTAGGTTAGGTTAGGTTAGGTTAGGTTAGGTTAGGTTAGGTTAGGTTAGGTTAGGTTAGGTTAGGTTAGGTTAGGTTAGGTTAGGTTAGGTTAGGTTAGGTTAGGTTAGGTTAGGTTAGGTTAGGTTAGGTTAGGTTAGGTTAGGTTAGGTTAGGTTAGGTTAGGTTAGGTTAGGTTAGGTTAGGTTAGGTTAGGTTAGGTTAGGTTAGGTTAGGTTAGGTTAGGTTAGGTTAGGTTAGGTTAGGTTAGGTTAGGTTAGGTTAGGTTAGGTTAGGTTAGGTTAGGTTAGGTTAGGTTAGGTTAGGTTAGGTTAGGTTAGGTTAGGTTAGGTTAGGTTAGTTAGGTTAGGTTAGGTTAGGTTAGGTTAGGTTAGGTTAGGTTAGGTTAGGTTAGGTTAGGTTAGGTTAGGTTAGGTTAGGTTAGGTTAGGTTAGGTTAGGTTAGGTTAGGTTAGGTTAGGTTAGGTTAGGTTAGGTTAGGTTAGGTTAGGTTAGGTTAGGTTAGGTTAGGTTAGGTTAGGTTAGGTTAGGTTAGGTTAGGTTAGGTTAGGTTAGGTTAGGTTAGGTTAGGTTAGGTTAGGTTAGGTTAGGTTAGGTTAGGTTAGTTAGGTTAGGTTAGGTTAGGTTAGGTTAGGTTTAGGTAGGTTAGGTTAGGTTAGGTTAGGTTAGGTTAGGTTAGGTTAGGTTAGGTTAGGTTAGGTTAGGTTAGGTTAGGTTAGGTTAGGTTAGGTTAGGTTAGGTTAGGTTAGGTTAGGTTAGGTTAGGTTAGGTTAGGTTAGGTTAGGTTAGGTTAGGTTAGGTTAGGTGTTAGGTTAGGTTAGGTTAGGTTAGGTTAGGTTAGGTTAGGTTAGGTTAGGTTAGGTTAGGTTAGGTTAGGTTAGGTTAGGTTAGGTTAGGTTAGGTTAGGTTAGGTTAGGTTAGGTTAGGTTAGGTTAGGTTAGGTTAGGTTAGGTTAGGTTAGGTTAGGTTAGGTTAGGTTAGGTTAGGTTAGGTTAGGTTAGGTTCTCCAGCTGGGCATAGCCAAGGCCAAGGACGAGGCGCACGCCTCGTTCTTGGCCACGCTGGACCGGGATCCGTGGGGGCGGCCGTATAGGGTGGTACGCAACAAAATGCGTACCGCCCCCCCCATGGACTCCCTGGAGCCCCCCCTCCTCAGGAGGGTCATCGAGGGGCTGTTTCCGCCAGCCCCCTCGATAACTCCCCCGGTGATGACCGAGCCACCGGGGGACTTGGAGGACCCGACCGAACTCGTCGTCGCGCCGGTAAGCGACGACGAGTTCGAGAGGGCGGTGGACCGGCTCCGGGGCTGCAAGAAAGCCCCGGGGCCCGACGGAGTACCAGGTCGGGTACTCCCCATCGCCCTAAAACACCTCGGGAACCGACTCAGGCAGATCATGGACGATTGCCTGAGGGAGGGACGGTTCCCGAGAGTGTGGAAGGAGGGGAGGTTGTGCCTCCTGCGGAAGGAGGGTCGACCCCCGGACAGTCCGTCCGCGTATCGCCCCATCGTGCTGCTGGATGAGGCTGGGAAGATCTTCGAGAGAATCCTGGCCTCCCGGATCCAGCAGCACCTAGGGACCGCCGGCCCGGACTTGTCGGAGCGACAGTTCGGGTTCCGTGAAGGGCGGTCCACGCTCGACGCGTTGAAGTCCCTGAGGGACTTCTGCGAGCACGCGTCGAGCAGAGGGGAGGGTGTAGTGGCGGTGTCGCTCGACATCGCCAACGCGTTTGGTACCCTCCCCTATGGGGTGATAAGGGAGGCGCTTCGATATCACGAGGTGCCTCCCTACCTGCGGCGGGTCGTAGAGCACTACCTCACCGAGAGGGTAGTGCTCTACGAGCGGGCGGACGGTCGGCGGGGGTCGACGGGGATGGCCTGTGGTGTGCCCCAGGGTTCCGTGCTCGGTCCACTCTTATGGAACCTGGGGTACGATTGGGCCATCAGGGGGGCAGTGCTCCCACGGACGGCCACCATCTGCTATGCAGATGACACAATGGTGGCCGTGCGTGGGACCGAGGCGAGAGAGGTGCTTTGCCGGGCGGAAGCGGCGGCCGAGCTGATGATTTACCGGATCAGTCAGCTCGGCCTGAAGGTGGCCCTCCCGAAGACTGAGGCGATAGTCTTCGGGGGGCGGGGGAGGGGGTGGAGGCTGCGCGCGGGCGCGGCGCTCACGCTGGGGGGGGAACCGGTCCAACTAAAGCCCCATATCAAATACTTGGGGCTTGTTCTGGACCGGAAGTGGGACTTCGGGGAGCATTTCTCCCAACTTGCTCCCCGAATCGTGGGCGCCGCGTCGGCGCTGGGTCGGCTTCTGCCGAACGTGGGTGGGCCTGGCTCCTTGTGCCGCCGCTTGTACGCCGGCGTCACGAGGAGCATGGCTCTGTACGGGGCCCCCATATGGGCGGACAAGCTGTCCGCCCGCAACCGGGCCCTGCTACAGAGGCCGCAGCGGGTGGTGGCCCTCCGTATTGTGAGGGCCTACGTCACGGTGGCCCACGCCGCGGCTTGCCTCCTCGCCTGCACCCCGCCGTGGGAGCTCGATGCGGAGGTGCAGGCTGAGACCTACGCTGTTAGGTCCAGGGCCCGGGCGCGGGGTGAGCGCCCGGACCCTGAGGAGGTAGAGGAGACGCGCCGGATGACGGAGCGTCGACTGCGGGACAGGTGGAAAGCGCACCTGGAGGACGCTCCCTATGGAACTCGGACCATAGGGGCGATCCTCCCGTCGTTTGACACCTGGTTGGGGAGGGCAGTCGGCGCTACGTCGTACCGGCTTGTGCAGGTACTGACCGGACATGGGTGCTTCGGTCACTACCTGCACAAAATTGGGAGGGAGCCCGGCCCGCAGTGCCATCACTGCGGCGATCCGGACGACACGGCTCAGCACACCCTCGCGGTGTGCGACCGTTGGAGTGCGGAGCGCTGCAGTATGGCACTGGCCATCGGGCAGTGGGACCTCTCCCTGCACAGCGTTGTGTCCGCAATGCTGTGCAGCGACAGGTCCTGGAGGGCTGTGGTCTCCTTCTGTGAGTGTGTCATCTCGCAGAAGGAGACTGCGGAGCGGGAGCGCGAAGAGTCTCCTCTCGCGCACCCGCTCCGGCGCAGACGGCGGGGATTGAGGCGCAGGCGTTTTGCCGCCCGCCTCAATCCTTAGTGGCTGCGGGCGGGGGATGGGAGTCCCCTTCCCGCCGTAGGTGATAGCCACTTGGCGGTCTGGGAGGGAGGCCACGCGTGCTCGGCCTCCCTCTCCTTTGGCGCGGGTAGCCCCAGCGGTGTTTGGCTGGGGCTGCCGGAAGGCGTCGTGGGCAGTGCTTCGGCGGTACCACGGCGTCTTGCCTAACCGGCATGAGGGTACGCCAGGGTGGTTTTTAGTGGGTAACGCTCCTCCCCCCTCTCGCTCTGAGAGGGGGGGCGCATAGGGGTGAGTCCCACATACCCCCCCGCCACTCCCATGGTGGGGGGCATGCGTAACGCATTTTCCACCCTGTCAAAAAAAAAAAAAAAAAAAAAAAAAAAAAAAAAAAGGTTAGGTTAGGTTAGGTTAGGTTAGGTTAGGTTAGGTTAGGTTAGGTTAGGTTAGGTTAGGTTAGGTTAGGTTAGGTTAGGTTAGGTTAGGTTAGGTTAGGTTAGGTTAGGTTAGGTTAGGTTAGGTTAGGTTAGGTTAGGTTAGAGGTTAGGTTAGGTTAGGTTAGGTTAGGTTAGGTTAGGTTAGGTTAGGTTAGGTTAGGTTAGGTTAGGTTAGGTTAGGTTAGGTTAGGTTAGGTTAGGTTAGGTTAGGTTAGGTTAGGTTAGGTTAGGTTAGGTTAGGTTAGGTTAGGTTAGGTTAGGTTAGGTTAGGTTAGGTTAGGTTAGGTTAGGTTAGGTTAGGTTAGGTTAGGTTAGGTTAGGTTAGGTTAGGTTAGGTTAGGTTAGGTTAGGTTAGGTTAGGTTAGGTTAGGTTAGGTTAGGTTAGGTTAGGTTAGGTTAGGTTAGGTTAGGTTAGGTTAGGTTAGGTTAGGTTAGGTTAGGTTAGGTTAGGTTAGGTTAGGTTAGGTTAGGTTAGGTTAGGTTAGGTTAGGTTAGGTTAGGTTAGGTTAGGTTAGGTTAGGTTAGGTTAGGTTAGGTTAGGTTAGGTTAGGTTAGGTTAGGTTAGGTTAGGTTAGGTTAGGTTAGGTTAGGTTAGGTTAGGTTAGGTTAGGTTAGGTTAGGTTAGGTTAGGTTAGGTTAGGTTAGGTTAGGTTAGGTTAGGTTAGGTTAGGTTAGGTTAGGTTAGGTTAGGTTAGGTTAGGTTAGGTTAGGTTAGGTTAGGTTAGGTTAGGTTAGGTTAGGTTAGGTTAGGTTAGGTTAGGTTAGGTTAGGTTAGGTTAGGTTAGGTTAGGTTAGGTTAGGTTAGGTTAGGTTAGGTTAGGTTAGGTTAGGTTAGGTTAGGTTAGGTTAGGTTAGGTTAGGTTAGGTTAGGTTAGGTTAGGTTAGGTTAGGTTAGGTTAGGTTAGGTTAGGTTAGGTTAGGTTAGGTTAGGTTAGGTTAGGTTAGGTTAGGTTAGGTTAGGTTAGGTTAGGTTAGGTTAGGTTAGGTTAGGTTAGGTTAGGTTAGGTTAGGTTAGGTTAGGTTAGGTTAGGTTAGGTTAGGTTAGGTTAGGTTAGGTTAGGTTAGGTTAGGTTAGGTTAGGTTAGGTTAGGTTAGGTTAGGTTAGGTTAGGTTAGGTTAGGTTAGGTTAGGTTAGGTTAGGTTAGGTTAGGTTAGGTTAGGTTAGGTTAGGTTAGGTTAGGTTAGGTTAGGTTAGGTTAGGTTAGGTTAGGTTAGGTTAGGTTAGGTTAGGTTAGGTTAGGTTAGGTTAGGTTAGGTTAGGTTAGGTTAGGTTAGGTTAGGTTAGGTTAGGTTAGGTTAGGTTAGGTTAGGTTAGGTTAGGTTAGGTTAGGTTAGGTTAGGTTAGGTTAGGTTAGGTTAGGTTAGGTTAGGTTAGGTTAGGTTAGGTTAGGTTAGGTTAGGTTAGGTTAGGTTAGGTTAGGTTAGGTTAGGTTAGGTTAAGGGGTGCTGGCTCGGGAGATCTTTCTGAAATTTTGCACAGGGGGGTTTTAAGAGATGCTCTTTCATATGGACCCCACATGTTGGTATGAAATCGCCCTATTTTAGGTACCTCCCATACATTTTTTTTTTAAAAATTGGGTTTTTTAATTTTTAAAAAAAAAGTTTCGTCTTTTTTTGGCTGTATTCTAACCTACCCCAAAATTCATTCTTTTCCGCGTCGAACGGCATTTATTTAAAAATTCTAGGATCACAAATAAAGATTTTAGACCCGGGTTCGATTGTTTTCGACTTCAACGGGCGACCAAATCTGACGAAGAACTTATCCCCGATTTTTGTATTGAAACAGTCATAACTTTGGTTCTGTACCAATAATGTTAAATATTTTTAGTGTTAAATAGGGCGAATTAGTTGCTCTTTTAATTGTAGTTTTTTTTTTTTTTTTAAGTTGATTATTTCAAAAGTTATGAGGGCAAACATAGATTGCTCAGAGGTTCAAATCAGGCGCAAGTTTGCATTTTGTATGGGAAATGTAAAATCCGACTCGCACTTGACGATTTTTTTTTTTCTCTTTCTTTCTAGATTATTATCCGATTGCTTTAAAAATCAAAATCTAAGGCTAAACTTTAATTTTAAATATGACCTCATACTTAGAATTTCAAAATAATAGACGATAATTGCAATATGGACCAAAATCGAAAAATAGATTGCTCACATGTTCAGATCAGGCGCAAGTTTGCATTTTGTATGGGATATGTAAAATCCGACTCGCACTTAACGAATTTTTTTTTATCTAACTTTTTATTTACTGACCCGATTGCTTCAAAAATCGATATCTAAGGCCTTACTTGGATTTTAAATATGACCTAATACTTAGAACTTAGAATTTATTGACTTATATATGGCTTGATTTTTAGTTTACGTAATTTCAATTGTGTTTTTCACTTTTTTCCTAATGTACTTTTTCAAAATTTTCTTTTTGGTTAGGGTAATTAGCACCTAAAAAATAGCTTTTATGCATTTTTCAACTTTCTAACCCTATTAATTAATTAATTATAGTACATTTAAGTTTCATCATTATTTGCTTAAAGATTAGTCTCGTGCATATCTCAGCGCATTGAAATGTAAGCAGTCGAAATGTTAGTTTTAGTTACCTACAACGCAATCTACAAAAACAATATCTATACAACACCCTCTACGTAAATTAAGTAGTAACTGGATTTTCTAATAGGGTATAGTTAAATTTGTGGAAAACAAAGAAGAAAATAAAGCAAAACTAGGTTAGGTTAGGTTAGGTTAGGTTAGGTTAGGTTAGGTTAGGTTAGGTTAGGTTAGGTTAGGTTAGGTTAGGTTAGGTTAGGTTAGGTTAGGTTAGGTTAGGTTAGGTTAGGTTAGGTTAGGTTAGGTTAGGTTAGGTTAGGTTAGGTTAGGTTAGGTTAGGTTAGGTTAGGTTAGGTTAGGTTAGGTTAGGTTAGGTTAGGTTAGGTTAGGTTAGGTTAGGTTAGGTTAGGTTAGGTTAGGTTAGGTTAGGTTAGGTTAGGTTAGGTTAGGTTAGGTTAGGTTAGGTTAGGTTAGGTTAGGTTAGGTTAGGTTAGGTTAGGTTAGGTTAGGTTAGGTTAGGTTAGGTTAGGTTAGGTTAGGTTAGGTTAGGTTAGGTTAGGTTAGGTTAGGTTAGGTTAGGTTAGGTTAGGTTAGGTTAGGTTAGGTTAGGTTAGGTTAGGTTAGGTTAGGTTAGGTTAGGTTAGGTTAGGTTAGGTTAGGTTAGGTTAGGTTAGGTTAGGTTAGGTTAGGTTAGGTTAGGTTAGGTTAGGTTAGGTTAGGTTAGGTTAGGTTAGGTTAGGTTAGGTTAGGTTAGGTTAGGTTAGGTTAGGTTAGGTTAGGTTAGGTTAGGTTAGGTTAGGTTAGGTTAGGTTAGGTTAGGTTAGGTTAGGTTAGGTTAGGTTAGGTTAGGTTAGGTTAGGTTAGGTTAGGTTAGGTTAGGTTAGGTTAGGTTAGGTTAGGTTAGGTTAGGTTAGGTTAGGTTAGGTTAGGTTAGGTTAGGTTAGGTTAGGTTAGGTTAGGTTAGGTTAGGTTAGGTTAGGTTAGGTTAGGTTAGGTTAGGTTAGGTTAGGTTAGGTTAGGTTAGGTTAGGTTAGGTTAGGTTAGGTTAGGTTAGGTTAGGTTAGGTTAGGTTAGGTTAGGTTAGGTTAGGTTAGGTTAGGTTAGGTTAGGTTAGGTTAGGTTAGGTTAGGTTAGGTTAGGTTAGGTTAGGTTAGGTTAGGTTAGGTTAGGTTAGGTTAGGTTAGGTTAGGTTAGGTTAGGTTAGGTTAGGTTAGGTTAGGTTAGGTTAGGTTAGGTTAGGTTAGGTTAGGTTAGGTTAGGTTAGGTTAGGTTAGGTTAGGTTAGGTTAGGTTAGGTTAGGTTAGGTTAGGTTAGGTTAGGTTAGGTTAGGTTAGGTTAGGTTAGGTTAGGTTAGGTTAGGTTAGGTTAGGTTAGGTTAGGTTAGGTTAGGTTAGGTTAGGTTAGGTTAGGTTAGGTTAGGTTAGGTTAGGTTAGGTTAGGTTAGGTTAGGTTAGGTTAGGTTAGGTTAGGTTAGGTTAGGTTAGGTTAGGTTAGGTTAGGTTAGGTTAGGTTAGGTTAGGTTAGGTTAGGTTAGGTTAGGTTAGGTTAGGTTAGGTTAGGTTAGGTTAGGTTAGGTTAGGTTAGGTTAGGTTAGGTTAGGTTAGGTTAGGTTAGGTTAGGTTAGGTTAGGTTAGGTTAGGTTAGGTTAGGTTAGGTTAGGTTAGGTTAGGTTAGGTTAGGTTAGGTTAGGTTAGGTTAGGTTAGGTTAGGTTAGGTTAGGTTAGGTTAGGTTAGGTTAGGTTAGGTTAGGTTAGGTTAGGTTAGGTTAGGTTAGGTTAGGTTAGGTTAGGTTAGGTTAGGTTAGGTTAGGTTAGGTTAGGTTAGGTTAGGTTAGGTTAGGTTAGGTTAGGTTAGGTTAGGTTAGGTTAGGTTAGGTTAGGTTAGGTTAGGTTAGGTTAGGTTAGGTTAGGTTAGGTTAGGTTAGGTTAGGTTAGGTTAGGTTAGGTTAGGTTAGGTTAGGTTAGGTTAGGTTAGGTTAGGTTAGGTTAGGTTAGGTTAGGTTAGGTTAGGTTAGGTTAGGTTAGGTTAGGTTAGGTTAGGTTAGGTTAGGTTAGGTTAGGTTAGGTTAGGTTAGGTTAGGTTAGGTTAGGTTAGGTTAGGTTAGGTTAGGTTAGGTTAGGTTAGGTTAGGTTAGGTTAGGTTAGGTTAGGTTAGGTTAGGTTAGGTTAGGTTAGGTTAGGTTAGGTTAGGTTAGGTTAGGTTAGGTTAGGTTAGGTTAGGTTAGGTTAGGTTAGGTTAGGTTAGGTTAGGTTAGGTTAGGTTAGGTTAGGTTAGGTTAGGTTAGGTTAGGTTAGGTTAGGTTAGGTTAGGTTAGGTTAGGTTAGGTTAGGTTAGGTTAGGTTAGGTTAGGTTAGGTTAGGTTAGGTTAGGTTAGGTTAGGTTAGGTTAGGTTAGGTTAGGTTAGGTTAGGTTAGGTTAGGTTAGGTTAGGTTAGGTTAGGTTAGGTTAGGTTAGGTTAGGTTAGGTTAGGTTAGGTTAGGTTAGGTTAGGTTAGGTTAGGTTAGGTTAGGTTAGGTTAGGTTAGGTTAGGTTAGGTTAGGTTAGGTTAGGTTAGGTTAGGTTAGGTTAGGTTAGGTTAGGTTAGGTTAGGTTAGGTTAGGTTAGGTTAGGTTAGGTTAGGTTAGGTTAGGTTAGGTTAGGTTAGGTTAGGTTAGGTTAGGTTAGGTTAGGTTAGGTTAGGTTAGGTTAGGTTAGGTTAGGTTAGGTTAGGTTAGGTTAGGTTAGGTTAGGTTAGGTTAGGTTAGGTTAGGTTAGGTTAGGTTAGGTTAGGTTAGGTTAGGTTAGGTTAGGTTAGGTTAGGTTAGGTTAGGTTAGGTTAGGTTAGGTTAGGTTAGGTTAGGTTAGGTTAGGTTAGGTTAGGTTAGGTTAGGTTAGGTTAGGTTAGGTTAGGTTAGGTTAGGTTAGGTTAGGTTAGGTTAGGTTAGGTTAGGTTAGGTTAGGTTAGGTTAGGTTAGGTTAGGTTAGGTTAGGTTAGGTTAGGTTAGGTTAGGTTAGGTTAGGTTAGGTTAGGTTAGGTTAGGTTAGGTTAGGTTAGGTTAGGTTAGGTTAGGTTAGGTTAGGTTAGGTTAGGTTAGGTTAGGTTAGGTTAGGTTAGGTTAGGTTAGGTTAGGTTAGGTTAGGTTAGGTTAGGTTAGGTTAGGTTAGGTTAGGTTAGGTTAGGTTAGGTTAGGTTAGGTTAGGTTAGGTTAGGTTAGGTTAGGTTAGGTTAGGTTAGGTTAGGTTAGGTTAGGTTAGGTTAGGTTAGGTTAGGTTAGGTTAGGTTAGGTTAGGTTAGGTTAGGTTAGGTTAGGTTAGGTTAGGTTAGGTTAGGTTAGGTTAGGTTAGGTTAGGTTAGGTTAGGTTAGGTTAGGTTAGGTTAGGTTAGGTTAGGTTAGGTTAGGTTAGGTTAGGTTAGGTTAGGTTAGGTTAGGTTAGGTTAGGTTAGGTTAGGTTAGGTTAGGTTAGGTTAGGTTAGGTTAGGTTAGGTTAGGTTAGGTTAGGTTAGGTTAGGTTAGGTTAGGTTAGGTTAGGTTAGGTTAGGTTAGGTTAGGTTAGGTTAGGTTAGGTTAGGTTAGGTTAGGTTAGGTTAGGTTAGGTTAGGTTAGGTTAGGTTAGGTTAGGTTAGGTTAGGTTAGGTTAGGTTAGGTTAGGTTAGGTTAGGTTAGGTTAGGTTAGGTTAGGTTAGGTTAGGTTAGGTTAGGTTAGGTTAGGTTAGGTTAGGTTAGGTTAGGTTAGGTTAGGTTAGGTTAGGTTAGGTTAGGTTAGGTTAGGTTAGGTTAGGTTAGGTTAGGTTAGGTTAGGTTAGGTTAGGTTAGGTTAGGTTAGGTTAGGTTAGGTTAGGTTAGGTTAGGTTAGGTTAGGTTAGGTTAGGTTAGGTTAGGTTAGGTTAGGTTAGGTTAGGTTAGGTTAGGTTAGGTTAGGTTAGGTTAGGTTAGGTTAGGTTAGGTTAGGTTAGGTTAGGTTAGGTTAGGTTAGGTTAGGTTAGGTTAGGTTAGGTTAGGTTAGGTTAGGTTAGGTTAGGTTAGGTTAGGTTAGGTTAGGTTAGGTTAGGTTAGGTTAGGTTAGGTTAGGTTAGGTTAGGTTAGGTTAGGTTAGGTTAGGTTAGGTTAGGTTAGGTTAGGTTAGGTTAGGTTAGGTTAGGTTAGGTTAGGTTAGGTTAGGTTAGGTTAGGTTAGGTTAGGTTAGGTTAGGTTAGGTTAGGTTAGGTTAGGTTAGGTTAGGTTAGGTTAGGTTAGGTTAGGTTAGGTTAGGTTAGGTTAGGTTAGGTTAGGTTAGGTTAGGTTAGGTTAGGTTAGGTTAGGTTAGGTTAGGTTAGGTTAGGTTAGGTTAGGTTAGGTTAGGTTAGGTTAGGTTAGGTTAGGTTAGGTTAGGTTAGGTTAGGTTAGGTTAGGTTAGGTTAGGTTAGGTTAGGTTAGGTTAGGTTAGGTTAGGTTAGGTTAGGTTAGGTTAGGTTAGGTTAGGTTAGGTTAGGTTAGGTTAGGTTAGGTTAGGTTAGGTTAGGTTAGGTTAGGTTAGGTTAGGTTAGGTTAGGTTAGGTTAGGTTAGGTTAGGTTAGGTTAGGTTAGGTTAGGTTAGGTTAGGTTAGGTTAGGTTAGGTTAGGTTAGGTTAGGTTAGGTTAGGTTAGGTTAGGTTAGGTTAGGTTAGGTTAGGTTAGGTTAGGTTAGGTTAGGTTAGGTTAGGTTAGGTTAGGTTAGGTTAGGTTAGGTTAGGTTAGGTTAGGTTAGGTTAGGTTAGGTTAGGTTAGGTTAGGTTAGGTTAGGTTAGGTTAGGTTAGGTTAGGTTAGGTTAGGTTAGGTTAGGTTAGGTTAGGTTAGGTTAGGTTAGGTTAGGTTAGGTTAGGTTAGGTTAGGTTAGGTTAGGTTAGGTTAGGTTAGGTTAGGTTAGGTTAGGTTAGGTTAGGTTAGGTTAGGTTAGGTTAGGTTAGGTTAGGTTAGGTTAGGTTAGGTTAGGTTAGGTTAGGTTAGGTTAGGTTAGGTTAGGTTAGGTTAGGTTAGGTTAGGTTAGGTTAGGTTAGGTTAGGTTAGGTTAGGTTAGGTTAGGTTAGGTTAGGTTAGGTTAGGTTAGGTTAGGTTAGGTTAGGTTAGGTTAGGTTAGGTTAGGTTAGGTTAGGTTAGGTTAGGTTAGGTTAGGTTAGGTTAGGTTAGGTTAGGTTAGGTTAGGTTAGGTTAGGTTAGGTTAGGTTAGGTTAGGTTAGGTTAGGTTAGGTTAGGTTAGGTTAGGTTAGGTTAGGTTAGGTTAGGTTAGGTTAGGTTAGGTTAGGTTAGGTTAGGTTAGGTTAGGTTAGGTTAGGTTAGGTTAGGTTAGGTTAGGTTAGGTTAGGTTAGGTTAGGTTAGGTTAGGTTAGGTTAGGTTAGGTTAGGTTAGGTTAGGTTAGGTTAGGTTAGGTTAGGTTAGGTTAGGTTAGGTTAGGTTAGGTTAGGTTAGGTTAGGTTAGGTTAGGTTAGGTTAGGTTAGGTTAGGTTAGGTTAGGTTAGGTTAGGTTAGGTTAGGTTAGGTTAGGTTAGGTTAGGTTAGGTTAGGTTAGGTTAGGTTAGGTTAGGTTAGGTTAGGTTAGGTTAGGTTAGGTTAGGTTAGGTTAGGTTAGGTTAGGTTAGGTTAGGTTAGGTTAGGTTAGGTTAGGTTAGGTTAGGTTAGGTTAGGTTAGGTTAGGTTAGGTTAGGTTAGGTTAGGTTAGGTTAGGTTAGGTTAGGTTAGGTTAGGTTAGGTTAGGTTAGGTTAGGTTAGGTTAGGTTAGGTTAGGTTAGGTTAGGTTAGGTTAGGTTAGGTTAGGTTAGGTTAGGTTAGGTTAGGTTAGGTTAGGTTAGGTTAGGTTAGGTTAGGTTAGGTTAGGTTAGGTTAGGTTAGGTTAGGTTAGGTTAGGTTAGGTTAGGTTAGGTTAGGTTAGGTTAGGTTAGGTTAGGTTAGGTTAGGTTAGGTTAGGTTAGGTTAGGTTAGGTTAGGTTAGGTTAGGTTAGGTTAGGTTAGGTTAGGTTAGGTTAGGTTAGGTTAGGTTAGGTTAGGTTAGGTTAGGTTAGGTTAGGTTAGGTTAGGTTAGGTTAGGTTAGGTTAGGTTAGGTTAGGTTAGGTTAGGTTAGGTTAGGTTAGGTTAGGTTAGGTTAGGTTAGGTTAGGTTAGGTTAGGTTAGGTTAGGTTAGGTTAGGTTAGGTTAGGTTAGGTTAGGTTAGGTTAGGTTAGGTTAGGTTAGGTTAGGTTAGGTTAGGTTAGGTTAGGTTAGGTTAGGTTAGGTTAGGTTAGGTTAGGTTAGGTTAGGTTAGGTTAGGTTAGGTTAGGTTAGGTTAGGTTAGGTTAGGTTAGGTTAGGTTAGGTTAGGTTAGGTTAGGTTAGGTTAGGTTAGGTTAGGTTAGGTTAGGTTAGGTTAGGTTAGGTTAGGTTAGGTTAGGTTAGGTTAGGTTAGGTTAGGTTAGGTTAGGTTAGGTTAGGTTAGGTTAGGTTAGGTTAGGTTAGGTTAGGTTAGGTTAGGTTAGGTTAGGTTAGGTTAGGTTAGGTTAGGTTAGGTTAGGTTAGGTTAGGTTAGGTTAGGTTAGGTTAGGTTAGGTTAGGTTAGGTTAGGTTAGGTTAGGTTAGGTTAGGTTAGGTTAGGTTAGGTTAGGTTAGGTTAGGTTAGGTTAGGTTAGGTTAGGTTAGGTTAGGTTAGGTTAGGTTAGGTTAGGTTAGGTTAGGTTAGGTTAGGTTAGGTTAGGTTAGGTTAGGTTAGGTTAGGTTAGGTTAGGTTAGGTTAGGTTAGGTTAGGTTAGGTTAGGTTAGGTTAGGTTAGGTTAGGTTAGGTTAGGTTAGGTTAGGTTAGGTTAGGTTAGGTTAGGTTAGGTTAGGTTAGGTTAGGTTAGGTTAGGTTAGGTTAGGTTAGGTTAGGTTAGGTTAGGTTAGGTTAGGTTAGGTTAGGTTAGGTTAGGTTAGGTTAGGTTAGGTTAGGTTAGGTTAGGTTAGGTTAGGTTAGGTTAGGTTAGGTTAGGTTAGGTTAGGTTAGGTTAGGTTAGGTTAGGTTAGGTTAGGTTAGGTTAGGTTAGGTTAGGTTAGGTTAGGTTAGGTTAGGTTAGGTTAGGTTAGGTTAGGTTAGGTTAGGTTAGGTTAGGTTAGGTTAGGTTAGGTTAGGTTAGGTTAGGTTAGGTTAGGTTAGGTTAGGTTAGGTTAGGTTAGGTTAGGTTAGGTTAGGTTAGGTTAGGTTAGGTTAGGTTAGGTTAGGTTAGGTTAGGTTAGGTTAGGTTAGGTTAGGTTAGGTTAGGTTAGGTTAGGTTAGGTTAGGTTAGGTTAGGTTAGGTTAGGTTAGGTTAGGTTAGGTTAGGTTAGGTTAGGTTAGGTTAGGTTAGGTTAGGTTAGGTTAGGTTAGGTTAGGTTAGGTTAGGTTAGGTTAGGTTAGGTTAGGTTAGGTTAGGTTAGGTTAGGTTAGGTTAGGTTAGGTTAGGTTAGGTTAGGTTAGGTTAGGTTAGGTTAGGTTAGGTTAGGTTAGGTTAGGTTAGGTTAGGTTAGGTTAGGTTAGGTTAGGTTAGGTTAGGTTAGGTTAGGTTAGGTTAGGTTAGGTTAGGTTAGGTTAGGTTAGGTTAGGTTAGGTTAGGTTAGGTTAGGTTAGGTTAGGTTAGGTTAGGTTAGGTTAGGTTAGGTTAGGTTAGGTTAGGTTAGGTTAGGTTAGGTTAGGTTAGGTTAGGTTAGGTTAGGTTAGGTTAGGTTAGGTTAGGTTAGGTTAGGTTAGGTTAGGTTAGGTTAGGTTAGGTTAGGTTAGGTTAGGTTAGGTTAGGTTAGGTTAGGTTAGGTTAGGTTAGGTTAGGTTAGGTTAGGTTAGGTTAGGTTAGGTTAGGTTAGGTTAGGTTAGGTTAGGTTAGGTTAGGTTAGGTTAGGTTAGGTTAGGTTAGGTTAGGTTAGGTTAGGTTAGGTTAGGTTAGGTTAGGTTAGGTTAGGTTAGGTTAGGTTAGGTTAGGTTAGGTTAGGTTAGGTTAGGTTAGGTTAGGTTAGGTTAGGTTAGGTTAGGTTAGGTTAGGTTCCCCCCCGATTGTGCTGCCACCTTGCCGTGGTGGGGGGGCTTGCGTGTCTCTATGATCCCCGTGGCTATACCGGACAGGGCTACCCATACCGGAAAGGCTCGGGGTGAGGGGCCTGACTAAGAGCGGCACGTCCCTATCCCATTCCCACCTTCCCGATTTCCCATTCCTTACCAGCTCCCATCCTTCCCCCCTTTTCCACCGAACCAGTGGCGGGATATCCACTTTCCAGGGCCAGCGCGGGCCCGGGGAACCAAATACTCCCCAAAAGAGCGCACATGAGGGGGGCGACGAGGGGGAGTTTGAAGGGACGGAG
>CASGFW010000065.1:0-14585 GCA_949316455.1 Acleris holmiana | reverse complement strand
ATTCGAAACAAACAAACAAATCTTTCCTCTTTATAATATTAGTATAGATTATAGCCAAGTCCGATGACGGAAACTGGTTCAAAATTGACTTCCTAGATTTGACGTACACATACTGACAAACAAACAAATTAACTTGTGATGTTAAGTAAAGGATTGTGACCAACCCTTACAAGTTTGACGCCTGTCTGTGATGTGCGACTGCAGGTCTGTTTGTTTGTAGCTTTAAGCCACCCCACCCACAAAGCAGCAGTTTTTAAATGCAGGTTTTTTTCGTTTGATGGCTAATTGTCAGAATGGTTAGCACTGAACTGATAAATCAGTTAGGTGATTCAAAGTAATGAACAACGAATCCAGCTCGAACCGGGGAGTAGGTATTTCCATCGACTTTCGGCACATTAAAACCTATGCCAATAATGCTACGTTTTTATACGAGTTGTATTTAAATGTCCTAAGTTTGTGTTATGCTCGACAGGTGTTCCTAGTTAAGTGATCAGGAACGTCGTAAATTATCTCTGTAGGTACATTATTTAGAAGTCGTTCACCATCGACGTCGTACGCTCCGTTTGCTTAAACATAGTCACAGAGTGATGTATCGGAGAGACCACTCACACCAACGCATCTCAAGAAATATTTTATTCTACGGTTCGCCCACGAGTCCGTTTACTTACTTACGTAAAAGTCATTATTTCCTCAAGAACTATCTAATATTCTGTGATCCGTGAAACCGGTAACTGAGTTGGTCCTAAGTAAACTTCGTGACGGTGATAAGAGGGGATGCACGAAACTTATTTTCTTTTAAGAGTGCGCCGAGGCAACGATACGTAATTACGAAAAAAATGCGTTCGTTTGATCGCCTGCTGCATTGTTTTTACTGAAGCTTTAGTTATGCAATTCATATGTAAGATATTTAAGGAATCACTCTATATATCAACATACTTTAGAAACACGATTACTTGTACTTCCCTCGATAGAAAAAACATCCAAAGATACCTCTACATAACAAAATAAACACTTAGTACGGCGTAATTACTTCACGGAAGATCATCAGTTTTGGATTTACAACAAAACTACACGTCTTCTATATATTCTACACTTTAGATTTGAAAATGTGTTTTTATTTTACTAATATGAAGGAAATACCTAAATTCGCACGCGTTTCGTCCATTTTAGCCAGAGCCATCACGTTTCCCCCATGTCCGCATTAGTCAGGCTTCGGCCGTCGGACGCGGAGGCTGTGTCGCAAGTTGGTTGGTTGCGTTTATCGCGATTTTTGTGATTATTCACTTTATTTTAAATGGGGAACAAACACAACCAAGAAAGGAAGAGAAGGGGTTGGCAAAAGCACAAAGCTAAACGCTTGCGTGAAGAAATGAAGTTAGTTAAAATCGTAAACCTACTGATAGTGGAGTAGTTCTAAGAAACCTGATTTGACAGTTGTCAAAATGCCACGCTAAGGGAGGAGAAAATAAATCGGTAGCAACGTAGACTGATTTTCGAGATGTATCGATTTGTATTACTAAGACTTTGTAATCGTTTAGTTGTAGTCTTGATGTTTTGGGCCAAAATTGGTTTATTTACACAAGTAATTTTAAACAACACGCGAAGTTCTTTCAATTAGTAGGTAGGTATATAAAAAATACACTTCTATGGTGAATATTTACCAAGATATAAAAATAGTTTAGCTAAAAAAACACATTTACAGGCAAAACAAGCTTCTTAGAACGACCCGAGGTTTTTTTTACTATAATTAATTATATAATATTGTTACTTCTTGGGATGGTTTCAATATTTCTTGAGCAAGACATCTCCAGAAATCTGAAGACAAAGAGAATACTCCGTAAGTATACTCAGTACCTAACAACTATATTTCAACAAATGAGTAAAATTGCAAAATTATTCATATTTTTTATTTATAGGGTTAATGTTCCAGTTGTTGGCACTTCGCTACAAAGCAAAGAGTGAGGTACCTAATGAACCGGTGAGGTATGCGTAAAAATAGTAAGAGGTGTATAGGAAAACATTTTAATAAATTTAGTATGAATTTTCACATTATCTTTATATTTTTTCAATTTACAGAGTAAATGAATTGGTTGACATCGATTATAAAATTTACCACACAATGGAATTGTAAGTCCCAAATACGAATTATTTTTATAGAATGAGGATTACAAAATTTCATCCAAAAACTAATTCTGTTAATAAATAAATTATAGTTAAATCAAAACGTTCTGTTTTATTACAGGATGCCAATGGACCAAATTTATTGTCTTTCAGTGGATGGAGAAATAGACAATGACATTGCTTACTCACACAGACAAAATAATGCCGTGAAGTAAAATCCGATATTGATTATTGTTGTTTCTTATGTCCTAATATTTTTTTCTAAAGATACCTGCGTACATTATTCATTACATTATATACATACAAACATTAAGTAGGAACTTCTAAATATGTGATTGATACAGCAGCTTTAAGTTTTTAGTTTTTTAAAACATCAATTTAATTTTATACTTTATAGTGATCAGAATCAGACATTGAAGTTTTTGCGGAAATAATCATGGATAAACATTCGTACAAACTAAGATCCTTTTTTTTAAAGACGGTTAAAATACCAACACCTTCTCCTATGTGAAACAAATACTTTTCTGAAAACCGCATTAAAAACGGTTCAGCCAAACGTGAGATAATCGCGGACAAACATACCTACATACATACATACAGGTCAAACTGAGAACTTCCTTTTCTTTGAAGTCAGTTAAAAATAATATCTTGAAGAAAGGGTCCATGACTGGGATTTTTGCCCTACTCAGCCGTTCTTATTACTTTACATTAGGTATTGAGTTCACTTTATTTTGTGCTTAGAATATTGTCAATAAAGGTAATTAGGTTTTATTTCATTTCAATATACAGTCACATTAAATCACGGGGTTGTTGAGCCACCATAGAACTCTGTCCTAATGACAGCGTCAAGTCACGCAAAAGAAATTATTTACGTCAAAATTTACCGTCAACTTTCTATGAAAGGGTTCTCCCGGTAACCTTCGGAGAGGGAAGATGGCCGATTGGAAGATGTACGGCTTTTACTTATGATTTATTCTCTTTAGCCGAACAATTTGCCCAATAAATATTATAAATAACTTAACACTAGCTAAATACACCTTAGATGTACAAACGACATTAATTAAAAATTATCTATCTATCTGTGAGTGGGTTCTAGAGTGGCTCAACAATCTCGTGATGTGACTGTACCTCATACAAGTAATTCAATCCTACCTTACCTACCGACAGTAAACAACAAATTTAAAAAAAAATGTAGACTGAAAAAAGTTTTTAACTTCTTATAGTCAATATTTTAATAAAAGTATTCGGAAATCGATTATGTTTTTTTATTTTGTAAACATTGGTAGCAACCTCCGCGCCTAGTGGATCGGCGCACGGCTCCGTCAGGCGCGGCGCGCGGCCGGCGCATGGCTCCAGCTCGCTCCTTGCTGGTGTGCTATACGCACACATACACAGAGTGCATAAAATACCTAAAGTTAATGAGCGCAAAAAGCTTGGTGCCCCCTTAACGCAATAGCGCCCACTTCCCCTGAAACCCTCTCAGCTTTAAAAGGAAAATATCCACCCGCCAGCAGTTGATATCCACCTCCTTGAAGTATTACAGGACTCACGCTACATTGGAAGCCCTCGTCCTAGACGTGTCAGTAGCCATCGCGTCCTTCTAGACCTGAACCACATGTTCTCACACCGCAGCACCTTTAAGATTTATTAAGCGGAGGTAGTAGTAGAACTGGTAAGTCACTTCTGAGGGATCTGACGGCTTTTGTCATCGTATTACTTCTGGGCATGTGAACGATGAGGTCACTGAGGTCCTGTACGGTGCTTCTTTGTGCCCTTAAAAATACACAGGGTAGTTGCATCAGACCAATTCTGTCCAGCCTATACGAGTACAACCAGGCTTTGGCTGGCAAGGGGGCCGTGAAGCTTTTGTGAAAAGGTGATGCTGTTCTGAAAGTGGATGTGAACGATAATTTTGTGTTCTACTAATTCTGTGGATGGAGCCCTTTACCGCGAGATAAAGACAAAATTGATAATTTATATTGACAATATTATGGTTCCTTATTAAAATTAACGTAGGTAGGTATTGTAGTAATGAAATTTCATCATCAGTTAGTAGTAAACAAATGGATCCTCTCGGTCCGACTGTATTTAGTCTCGCAGAAAATTGTACCATATTATCCATCCAACGTCTTCAACCAATGTCCAACGTGTGGTTCATGGATGATGGAACTTTAGGTGGTGATTTATACAGTTTACAATGATTCATCGCCCTTTAAGTAATTTACTGCGAACTTTTAATTTCTTTACAAAAGATCCGGCGTTACAAATATATTAAAGCTAAATCGTTAATACATAAAAGCGTGACTAATGTAAATTAACTTGAAAGCTTTAAGTAATGCCTGGATTGTTATAAAAAAAAACGCACAACGCACGTTATACGCACCAAGGCTGAAATAAAACAACTCATCTACGAGAAGGTACTACAGTTAAAGACAATTTGCTGTTTGACTGTCTACAATAAATAATGAATGAATTGAATGAATGAATTGAAAATTCATTATAGTTATATTATTTCTGCTTAGAGTATCTTATTCTGTGGTTAGAGAAGAAATCTTAAACAATTCGAGGTAGTCGGATTTATTTATTTTCTAAGTAGTTACATATGGTATATAGGTCGTCCAGGAGGTCGGGTTCTTCCAATAGATTTTTGTCCATTATGAAAGCTTTGCGTGATAGTATGTACTTACAATAAACGGGGTGAATAAAACTTACAAACTAATGAAGAGCACGTGGCCGATTTAGAAATAAACGCCAGTCGTGACGTGTGAACCCAAAATTGTAGGCCAAGGAGAGTCCCGAAACAAATCACGGCGCTGCCAAAACCGCGCTTGATGGTTGTCTGATCCGCGCTCGAGGGGGACGAAGGCGCGAGGGGCGCGCGCGACGACGAGGCGCGGCCGGTACCACCACCACTCAACCGTTTTCTTGCTTTTACCCATTCACATTCTCGCGCCGATTAAGGGGTTTAAGATGTTAATGGTAAATTATCAGAGTGGATGCAGGTGTGGACAATGTTATATTCTATAGGAATCACGAGTGACAGCTCTTCTTCTTCTTCTTTTTTATTAAATGGCGGTCCACACAGTGATTTCGCTAATTGACATTGGCGAAATCACAAATTGACATT
Organism: Acleris holmiana; assembly: GCA_949316455.1. NCBI lineage: Eukaryota > Metazoa > Arthropoda > Insecta > Lepidoptera > Tortricidae > Acleris > Acleris holmiana. Next base: position 9,337 of record CASGFW010000065.1, on the reverse strand, counting down.
GGTGAATAGAGTAAATCGGTAAACAGAATAAATCAAAAGTAAAAGCCGGGCATTTTTCAATCGGCCATCTTCCCTCTCCGAAGGTTACCGGAATCCGAGTGACAGCTCAAAAAATAGTATAAACGACACCGTTGCTAACTCATTATTTAAACATGTAAAATGATTAATATGCCAGTATTAACTAACTAATACATTCAGCCTCCAACACGCCCTCTTTAATCTATTAAACAATAACTTCATAATAATCAATAGGGACTAATGCTTTACTGCTCAACGCAAGAGCTGTACAAAAATCAAACTAACTCAGTCTTTAACCATGCACAACAAAATAGGTATTAATAAAAACATAAATTATTTACTATTACAAGGATATCAAAAACATACATTAAATTTCATATATTTTAATATAAACATTAATTTTTTTTTATTCGTATCACTGAGTAATTCTTATCACCAGAGATCGGACAAATGGGTGTCATTACTCGCAATAATGTGGACATGACTCCAATTTTAATTAAACAAATTAAATTATATTAATGTATTTCTTACCTGAACAATCTTGATCCTTTACAGGATAGTTATAAATAAATAATTATATTAATTTAAGTACATAAGTTTGCTCCATTAATATCCGTGGATTGCGAAAGGAGTCTTCAACCCATAAGTTTATTTTAGCCGTGAAAAGGAATAAAATAACCACGGAAAAATTATTAAAATACCTGTTTATTTGCTTTAATAAATATACACAATAACAAATCTTTGTATTATTTATTTATTAATAATTACTGCCTTGTAAAAGATCGAAATATTTTTTAGGGTAAGTAATCAATTAATGTAATCGAATTTATTTAATTGAAATCTATGGAGTCATGTCCACATTATTGCGAATAATGACGCCCATTTGTCCGATCTCTGCTTATCACGGACTACCTACTATAATTTGTTAAGGCCAAACTCTTTAAAAAATCTCTAAAATAGGGACATCGAGTGATGGCACTTTTGATAGCTGACAATAGTGTTGTGAAACACTCTATTTTAGGGTGGAACCACAGATATCAGCACCGATCCGCATTTTGTCTATAGAAAATGTTTGTTATTTATGAAGATGCGTACGCATGCGAAAGGAGAATCCGTGCGTACGCATCTTCATACAAAGTAGCTATCTATAGACAAAATGCGCGAATCGGTGCTGATATCTGTGATTCCACCCTTAGTATCGTAAAATTTCAGTCAAGTGCGAGAATTATATTTTAAAAAGTATTTTAAAGAAATAACGTATAAACATAAAGGGCCATATTCCCTGATCAAATTAATTATTTATTCTAATACATTTAAAACTTAAAACTCAACATGTTTAAAAAAATTGGACTAAGCTACTCAAATGTTTTTTAATCCGATTAATTTAAATCACTATTACTCTTTGAAGAACAATCGTCACTGCTATCATCCGCTACGTTTCCTATGATTTCATGGTGAACAATATTGTCTACGTTTACATCGGTTTCATAGTCTTCAATTATTCGTCGCACGGTGCTGTTTACTACCCGATCACAGTCTGTTTTAGTGACATGTGCACAAGCTTCCTGTAATAATTTTAACATTCTTGATGTGGTGAATGGAGGTACTGTATTGTGTCTTGCTCCATATCGACGGTGTCAGCGATGTTCGTGTACTTTTTAATTTTTCATAATTTTAATTTGACAACTTCGTCATTAGTCTACTTTTCAGTTTGCCGCTATCTTAATTCGTTCGTTTAGTAAATGGTCGAATTATTATATTGTCAATATCGTAGTTCGTCAACTTCTTATTTCACTATAATTATAATTTGCCGAAATAACGAATGATCTCCTCTTTTTTTGAAGTTGGTTAAAACACTGCAAAACGGGATAATTTTCAACAATATCTTAAATATATTTATTTATTTATTTAATATAAGTACATCCACATCGTATATATTGTAACACTTCAAAGACATGATTTAGATTGTAGGTACATTATTCTGATATACACGACAATTACGGAGTACATAACATTCACCATGGAGTAAGAGCATCTGTGTGAAACTAATCTACTTATCTATTAAACGTACTTAGTTTAGGTGTAACTTTATTTCTATTACAACTATAAAAGCAACAACAAAAAATAAAAAGTAGTTAATGAAAGTAAGTAACAATAAGTAACTAACTAACAAGAGAGATGATTTTGAATTTGAATGGAATGAGCCGGTCATGGTAGATATCTATCGAGTCATTTTTGTTTACAGCAGCATTGTAATGTTTAATATACAGAGAATATATCCACATAGCCGCGACTTCGTTCGCGTAGAATTCAGTTCCCGAGGGAATAGTGTTGTAAAAGGTATCCTATATCCTAATCCAGGATGAGAACTATACGTTTGCCAAATTTCATCCAAATCCGTTCAGTGGTTGAGGCGTGATTGAGTAACAAACATCCAAACTATCGCGTTTATATAATACAAACCTTATGAAAAATAGTTTTCACTTCTCATTCTCTTAAAATGCTACTTAAATCTCTGCGAATCGGGACTAAAGCTCCTTATTAATCTCTAGGGATTAAAGTTTTTTTTTTAATTTACTTTGGAAACCCCTAAACAACCAATCACGGTGTTGGTGAATGGAGGATTATCGCCATTTTCAGTGATTGTGAATGGACCATATTTTTGGGTGTCGAAATAACCTCAAAATGACAACTGTGCAAATATATAAAAAAAAGGATTTAATTTCGTGAAACACGATAAATTATTACGAATATGAATCTATTTAATTATATTAAGGCCGAACTCTTTTATTATGCGTGGTCCAATTACTTTTAAAATGGTTTCCAAGTTTGAATCTGTTGGCTAAATATGCAAGCATTTAAAACATCACTTTACTAAAAAACCGCGGAACTTTTTTTTCCTATTTGTATTTCGAATAGATGTTCATAACTTGTATTGAGCGTACGTTGTTGAAAAACAATATTGTTTAGAACGTCGTTTTTTTCCTCGCATTCAAAGTGAAAAGTAGAGTGTTTAACGCGAGACTAAACAACCATAGTGACATTGCACTCGAACTACAGCCACCCTCGCTCGCAAGCTCGCTCGCGTGGCTAAACATCTCGTGTCATTATGGCTTGTTTTAGGCCCTTGTTGAACAATCTACTATTACATCCTATTCTCAAACCTACTGAATATACACACAAAATTTCCTAAGAATCGGTCAACCTGTTGCGGAGGAGTTTTGTTAAAAACACTGTGACACGAGAACTTTATATATTCCAATTTGCAATTTTAATTTGTAATAAAACAAAGTCAGAATTAGTAAGATACAAATTATTGCAAAGATCTTTAATAAATACATACAACAAAAGACAGATAAGCTAAGCGCGGTTCCAAAAACCTATAGGTAGGTATTATCGTAGGAAAATAAATTTAGCAAAACAACAATTCACATTTATTAATTGGATCATTATACTTATATTTTATTATTATATATAAGTGTGCGAAAAAATTGTTATCCCACAATTATGGTTGTTGAGAAATTTATTTTATAAATTAATGACAGCATTTTCAAATATTATTCCGTCGATAAAAGTCCTCCCAATAACTGGTCTATGTAATTGTCTATCTTACTATCTGTAATAACGTACTTAAAATTTCGTTTTTTGACATGTCGGAATTTCTGTTCTTGGTCATAATTGTGCACAAAGTATAAAGCCTCTTATTTTTAAACTTTTATAAATTGGAATAAATTATCTTTCTTGATACCTTTACATTGAGTCGACAGTGCAACACTCTAACGAATTCGTCGTACGGTGGCGTTCTTGACTACAGCTCCACATATTGCATGTTATTTTTTTTAACCATTGCTCTGTGAAAACAACACAGCCCCCCTTACCATTGGCGAGTAGTAATATATCTAAGCTAGATTATAGTGCAGTATTATGCTATCTAAGTGCTGATCTGATGATGAAGCCGAAAGGTAACGACGGATCTCCGCTATAATTAACGTAGTCCTACCGTGTTGGGACTCGTTAGTTTAGTCTTTTGCAGTTCAAGCTGCATGACTCTGGAATGCTTTGCAACAAGTACGTAATAAATATCAAGCGTAGTTAAACAGGAAAACGTCTAAAACTTGTAATAATCGCAAAAGCAAATAAATTAGTATTTTTCACAATCGTGTAATAATAGAGAGCTTTTTAGTCGAGTACCAGCTTCGTGGCCTAAGTAAGGTAAGAGATTAAAAAGTTTGATTATGACACTATAGTGAACAATGCTTTTTGTACGAGTTCATTAAAAATAATATAAGAAAACTAAATATCGTAAGTACTACATTATATTGTCTAGTTCTACTATCCGACTTCTTTTACACAAGATAATTGAAATAGTTATTTCTTGAAGAGTTAGAGATGTTTCGTCATTGTCACTACTCATTTTCTTAGTTTAAATTTTAACTTTTTAAGCTTAAGGTCTGATTTTTAAATCCACAGAAAAAACGTAAACTTCTTAGCTTTGAAAAGAAAAGTTATCACACCACCGGCGTCCGTAATGTTGCAGTACTGTGCCAAGCTAAAAATACTAGCCAATACCAAAGTGTACTTTTTTTAATGCCCTGGATACAGCAGCAAGTTTAAGTAGATTTTTGACAGATGACGCGATGCTGCTACGCTCCAAAACGCCATACATTGGCAATTTTGTACCTCATCGAGTCTCCTTAAACGAGGGCACATATTATATAAATACGAAGTTCTATTTTTATTGAGTTCTATGTATGACTAAGCTATTATGTTATTTAGGTATCTGGTTTAGGCCAAGTATTTTTGTCTCTTAGATAATCCTCGACCCTATATTAAACATTAGACATCAACGACCAAAGAAAATAATTACTTAATTACTCGGATAAAGAAGAACGTAAACTCCATACTACAAAAACGACACTTTCACGTAAACTACCAGTGACAACGTGAGCTGCAAAAGAACTAATAAATGTCGGGTTTTTAAAATGGCATCCGCAATGTCAAATCTAAATTGACAACTTTTAGGAGCGAGTACAAAGCTGAAGGAAAAGTTAGAAAAAATATACACCTTTATTGAACTAGGTATCCACTCCTTAATATAAGTTAGGTATGTAAATTTAAAAAAAAAACAGATAAATTATTTGTTATTGTTACGAGTAGCTATGGTTAGGTAGGTAGGTAGATTAGAATCGACGCGCCGATAATTGTGTGTAACGATTAAGTGAGTATGTTAATTTAAGTCTGCTATTAATTATCGGTGTGTTCGTCCATTTCTATCAGTTACCTACCGTATACGTAACATTATTTATGATTCTACTAGAACATTTTAAGATATAGTAATGTCTTATAATACTCGTACCGCAACCAAAAAAACACTTGCATAATTCAGGCTTTTGTTTATTCCAATACATCCTTTGAAATATGTAAAGTGTTGGCGAGTTTCAGATTTTCATGTTATTTGCTATATTAACACAGGCTGCAAATGTCGAATCTGCACACATAGGCGCAAGTTTCTACCTCGGCAGAAAGGTCTTCTACAGCAGCTAGGCCGGTTCACCACAAAATATGAGTTGCTCTAGGTTTTGGAAACCAATCGAAGACAGACTTGTTCGTGATATTCTTATGCGCGTAGGTATGTTAACACCATTAACGCTGAAATATTTATCTTTATTGCTCAGTAATCATATTACTCGTATTTTGTTTTAATATCTAGCAGGAAATTAATTTGTATACCTAGGTTTTTTGAAGTTGAATTGACGTTACAGAATGAATATAGATAAAAAAGCAAAGAGTATAGAGATGACTATGGTAAAAGGTAGAAGTGTAACCAGTGTTACCACGCACCGCACTATTTAATCATCACCCCTTTGAGTGCGATCTAATATTTAAAAACAGCCTTCTCTTTTTGTTTTAAAATTTAAAAATACTAAAGAGAATAAATATAAAATAGTACGCAAATGGTATGCCATTTTTTTTTAGGATCCTATCATTTCGTAACCAACGTTTCACAAATGATTCATTTCACAAATATATCATATGACAACCCGCGTTTTTTTTCCAAACTGTAAATAAGTCTGGATTTATTTCAGGACCATCGTGTAGAACCCTATAGGTTAGGTAAGGTTAGGTTAGGTAAGTTCAGTGTGTTAGTTCACTGACACTATTCCGTAGCGATCGATGGCACGATTGGAAACGATTCTGTTTATGTTATGCACATCACTAAAACACTCGCGTGACGTCAATTCTCTACGCAAAATGTTACAAGCTCGGATCTCATATAAATCGACGAACTCTTTCCTTCCATCTCGATAAAGTTCTGTGTGCGTGACCGTTCAAAGTAAAATAGTCGTAACCGAATATCTTTTAGACTCGCTTCTTTTCTGAAATGTATAAAAATAAGACTAAAGTCGCCTTGTGCGGCACGCGAGGGTTCATACGCCTGTGCCAGCTTTCCATGCTGTTGTTCGTGCGATGCCTTTCTGCCCCACAACATATTAGTGAGAAAGATTTCATCCACTGCCGTTCAAAATAACTTATACATTTCTTAGTCGCTTCGTCTTTGGGAGCTTGTTCTGAAATATATTTCCAACCGTCTTCTATATAGGCAGCTGGCAACAAAGGCAAATTCGCAGTGCATCTGATCGTTTTCTTGTCTAACGTTAAGATTCTTTCCTTTTTCCATGTAGCCCGATTAAAATGGTACTAGTAGCCAGTTACATCTGCCCGAGGAAACACCGTTTTGAACGCATTAACAAGGGCTGGTCAAAAATCGCACTTGATTTCTCTATAGTAAAGTTAAGTTCCTCTTTAATTATAGTAAACAGCCTTCGGTATGTTATTTCGGTTTTGTCCAGGAACAAAGCATAAATAATGGGTATTATGTTGGTATACTCTTCACAGCTATTTAAATCCAGATGAATAGAAAAAAAATGCTTAAATGGATTAGGACACCTTTTAAAGGTTCCATCACCAAAAAATTACCTGTTTTCGGAGGATAGCTTTGTTTTCAAGCCTATTTTAGAACAAAACACCAACATTTTATCATTTTCACCACTATCAGCTATAGTCTAGGAAATATGAATTGAATATTTACTTTTTCCACTTAAATCTTTTTGTAAATATCAAACAAAAGCTAGTTGTAAAAGTGCCCCCGTTCTTCAAACAACACAGCGGACCGAAAAGTCTTGATATTTGCGGCACGATTTTGTATCACAATTTTATTCGAAAAAGAAAAGTAAAAAATAAAATGTCCAATAGGTTATGATATTTTTTTATTAGTAAAAATGTATAGGATACTTTTACATTATTTCATTCATCCGAGTCACTAGTACTTGAACTTGTGGAACCATCATCATTTTGCCCAACTTCGATTATTAAGCGTGGGTGAATTCGTGGCTCTGCCCACTTGTCTTCTATTGTTTCCCACGGACGAAACATTTTTTCAATTTACATCAATCACTCTCAGCACATATTCTCTGCATTACTAATCAAAATTGACTCGATAGATGCTAAACTACCCACATAATATCACAGAAAAAATACTTTAATGTTTTATAATACACCCCCAAAAGCAAAATTATTTTATTTAGATTACTATCTGCACCCAAGTGAAGAAGAAAAAACAAATAGTATCAATACTTTTCAATCCATGAGTAGTAGCCATTTCTGCACCCTGAGTGTCTAAGCGACTCATAATTAAGCGTTTGTTTTCACTACTCAAGGCTATACGTCGTTGACAATAAGTAGTATAATCGCGTGTAAAAAAATGCACTTTAGTCGCTCCGGCTCCCAAGTGAGAATTAGTGTTGTTATGAACAATAGATACGGGTACTCGACTTCTCATTGTCCGGTAAGTGTTTACGCCGAACAAAAGATCGCAAACTAGATAAGAAGTTTCCAATTTATATTTCTCAAACTATACCATAAAATCAGTTGCCAGTAGTTTCGGAATCTTCACGTCTTCTAAATAATTGAATTCTATATTTCGACAAACTAACGCTTTTTTTCTTGTTCTATACAAGGTAAACTTTTTTTCTGAGTAAGATGGCATCAATAAACAGTACGGTAGTTGGTTTTGGTGCCGTACCACATGTTTTTCGAATATTTTTTTCACAGGTTCCATATTACTACATACCTCTTGCCGACAGGTATCCATCATCAAAGCTCTTTCATTCTCTTCGTAATGAGATGCACCACTGTCACAACCTTGTCTGACAATCTCGTCTCTGTTTTCATTTAGGGTGACTGAAGTCGAACATTCGTCTTTATTAACACACCGCCATAAACTGGTACCAGTCGGATTTGTCTTACCAAAATTACATCGATGTCCTTCATGAAGAAGAGCCGGTTTCCCTTTTTGATTGGTTATAAATTTTAATTTTTAATCCGTAGGCATTTTTCAATGAATTGCAATTAATTATCGCAATTGACAGCAGACCGATAGGTGTGTTGTTTCTCGGATTTGAATTGTTTTGTGTTCTTTTAAGTGCCATTTCAAGTGGCCAGTACTTGTATTGCGTAAATTAGAACATACAAATAGGTTTACCTACTACAAGTAATAAATATTGTTTCAAAATTAAGAATGGGAAAACACAGTCAGATCGCCTTCAAAAGGGTGTGTACTGTAATAAAATTGTGGTTATGTTGACCTTTTTTTTTTAAAGTAGTCATTTTGCGACTAAGGTGTTTTACGACGTAGTCTTAATACAAAGTAGCTGTTATGGTTAGTGGTTCTCTTTCGCCGTTGGCTTTCTGATATACAGTGTGGAAATTAAACTCAGGCCCTGGAGGGAAACTACTTTAAATCCTTAAGCTAGCTCATTTTACTTAAAGGAGACATTCCTTTATTTTTGAAAAGAAACAAATCTGCATTAAAAGATTTTTTTAAACTCGCTTGCTTCGCCCGGGACTCGAACCAACTAAAATTTAAAAAAAATAAACACTATTTATTATATTATACTGATCGGTAGTATTAATATTCAGGATAAAGTTTCTCTAACAAACATTTGGTCTTAAAAATAAAAATAATCTAACATCAACTTTATTTTACTATCAATTTTGTAACACTTAAATTATTTAACTGATAAATTGTTCGAAATGAGCCCCGTCGTTCCGGCTACACAACATTAGTCGCCGTTGAAATTCATTTCTTGTAGCCTTCAGCAAAGTGTTGTGGTGTATGCCCCTAATAACATTTTTCAACAATTTTCAATAATCAATTTTCTTTTTGAAGATTTCAACAAGGTACTTAACGATAAATTAGCAAGCGTGTACTTCATACGAAGTCTTTGAGTGTTGGAGAGATAACAGAACTGTTACGTGT
>CASGFW010000064.1:0-18523 GCA_949316455.1 Acleris holmiana | reverse complement strand
CCACCGTCGCCGCCATCGCGACCGTTTATTCCATCTACAACACAACGACCGCTGAACACGACGATGATCATCAATGTGGTGCATATTCCGACAGGTGCACTGCGGCAGGAATCCTGGGCGGTACCAATACTAGCCCTAGCTTGTGTTTGTATGGCATCTATCGCCGGCTTTGAAGCGTTCGTGGTGTGGGGCGCAAGCCGGACGGCGCCCAGCCGCCGCCACCTGCTCTTAGGCCAGACGTTGTTGTTCGGTCTGTTCGCTTGCGCAGCGACGGCGGCACTCTTTGTGGCCACACCGAACGTGTTTACGTGTGGAGCGGTGCGGTTCGGGACTGGCGTCGCATATGTTATCGTGTTTGCATCCTTACTCGTCAAGTGCGTATTCCTACTGAGTTTGAACGGCGGTGTATACCTCCCAGCGGCCTACCAGGGACTCCTATTGTTTTTCGCCGTGATGATTCAAGTGGCGATCGGCGCCCAATGGCTCGGAGGGTCGCCGCCGCGAGTGGCGGTTGGAGGAGGGCGGTGTGAAACGCAGCTGTCGGACTTGTTAATGTCGTTGTGTTACGCGGCTTTCCTGATCGCCGTGGGTGTGTGGCGTGGCGCTGCGCTCACGTGGCATCCGTGACAACTACCGCGAGGCGACACATATCGCGGGCGCGGGCGGCGCCACGGCTGCCGTGTGGGTGTGCTGGGCGGCCGCGGCGCTGGGCGCGCCCGAGCGGCACCGCGACGCATGCGTGGCGGCGGGCCTGTTGGCCACGTGTGCTGTGGTTTTCGCGCTCATGTTCGCGCCTAAAGGCCGGCGGCTGGCGGCGCTGGGCCGCGAGGGCCGCTGGGACGCGGACCGCGACGAGGGCCTCAGCTCACTAGGCGCCGGCGGCTCCGGCTACTCGCCCTCGTTCTTCCACTTCAAGCCCGTCAAGTACGGCATGGTGTCGGCCGCGGCGCCTCTGCCGGCGCCGCCCGCGCTAGACCGCAAGGAGCCGCCCGCTCAGCCAGCCGGTTAGTTAAGTATCTACCGTGCGCTAATAGTAAGAACTAGCGCTTCCACGCACGAAATGTGATCGCAATTTGCCGCATTCTGTTCGCAGATCTGTACGGAGCGATGTTCGCGAGCTCGCCGCACATGCATGCACGCCCTCTGGGCCCTCCGCCGCACTATCCCCTGCACCCCCTTATGCACTACCACTACCCGCCTTATCACTACATGTTGCCGCCAGGTAGGTATTTAACCAGATTGCACAACTCTCGCCTCCGACATAACTTTGCTGGTGTACGTTCACCTACTTAGTACCCATAGGTACTTACCTTTTCTTACCTTTCATCTACACCTACTATACCTTTACAATTCTCTCTCCCACGGCGAGTAGCGCCTTACTTAGCCCACCATTATTGATTTACAATTGATTTCAATTTACAAGACAGTATTTTTTCACTTGGTGTTTAATGTTTATCTTAAGTATTTAGGTCAGTTAAAGGGTAATTTGAACATAATCAAAAAACTAATTACATATCCGATATTTTAAGGACACACCAATCACTAAAACAGGGTCCTTAATTATAACATGAATTTGTTAGCTGGGCTAAAATGATATTGCCTTTGACGTGGCAACGTTTTGATAACTCTTATTTTCTTGAGAGTAATGGCGCCAAGTTAAATACAATATCAAATACGCCAAAGGCAATATCTTTTTAACTCAGTAGAATAGAGGCCCGGGATGGTTGAAATTTGGAATCAGTCGGCCTGCAAAAAATACACAGATTTTATGTGTAATCATAAATATCATAATAATACACAACAGAAATATCCTAAAGAGATATTATGTTGGTAATTGCTAAAGATAAACATCTCCGAACTGTACACATATAAATACTAAACAAACACGGCCAAGTCCGGGTCCGACTCGCACACAAAGGGTTCCGTGCTATTCTTGTTTTTTTTTATTATCTTGTTGTTATAGCGGCAATAATAATAGTCACTTTTTTAATGTTCAGTAATAAACTTATAATACAACGCGACCTCTTTTTCTAGAGCTGATAACTCTTAAATGGCCCAACCGATTTGCATCAAACGTACCCCTAACCCCACTAAACCTAGCTTTCGATGGAAACGAAAACCGCGACCAAACCAAAACAGAGGCCCAAGCCAAGATGCGTTCGAACTCGGAGAGTCTAGTCAAGATGAAAAACGCTTCTCGAAAAGCTAGCGATATTCGAAAATCGACAAATTGTGTAAGTTAATAAAGTTGTATAGATGACTTAGTACCAATTTCACCATACGATGTTAATTTTTATCAATGTTAATCGACTGTTAGTCCATACATTTTGACAACTGTTAACGCTATAATCATCTGTTAAGTGGTTAACATCGTATGGTGAAATTGGTACTCAGGCTGATATGATAACAGATCGCGTCGAACGTCAACTCCATGCCCACGAGTCGATATAAAACAGAAACGTTACAGCTAAGCACGAACTTGTCGTAAAAAAATGAAATTCTTTGACTGTTTTGTTACGGTTCTTGGAAAATTATGGGTCACAGTTTCCACTTAACATCAGGTTGCTTGTGTGCTCGATTGCCTCGATTGGAATAGGGTCCCGTTTTTACCCTTTGTCGTCGGATAGGTCTTTCAAAAATATTACGGGTTTGAGAAAACAGTTTTTCTAAAGTAATCTGTTTATGAAATATTAAGCTTTAAAGCGCTAATTTTTGTTAGACTCAAGTGTCCCGTCCCCGTCCCCCATACAGCCAATATTACAAATAGGTACTACACATCTGAAAAAAATGTTAAATTAAAAAGCATATAACGAATTTCTTAGGAAAACTATCACGACTATGTAGACATCATTGGTTTTTAAGATACAGACGATTAAAGTGTTTATACTTGCCTACTAAAATCATCTAAGACGGCACCAATTGACTTTAAATAGAAAATTATGTAGTTACTAGTCTAGTGGTGGTAGGACCCTGTGCAGGGTCCGTCCGGATCGCTACCACCATCTTATCCATTAACCACCCGCCAAGCAACAGTGTTCGCATTGTTGTGTTCCGGTGTGGGGATAAGACAACCGGTGAAATTACTAGCATAGAGGCATTCCATCTTAGTCCTCAGGGTTGGCAACGCATTTGAGGTCTTGGGATTATAGTCTTGAGAATTCAAATGTCTATGGGTCTCAGATTCCACTTACCATCAGGTGGCCTGAGTGCTCGTGTGCCTTCTCCTTAACATAAAAAAAAAAAAAAAAAAAAAAAAAAAAATACTACTTGTTGATTTTTATGTTTGTAGTAGGTACTTACCGGCTTCGGAAACCTACACTGAGCATGTTCCGACATGCTCTTGCCCAGTTTTTTTAAACTACTAACTGCGGCCGATAAGAGTTAAATAAATAGGTATTGATTCTTCTCTAGATATAGTAATTGACGGTGTGTGTCGTGTGCAGGCATGATGGTGCGGCCGGAGGAGGGCAACGTGTACACGAGCGTCGAGCCCACCTTCAGCAGCAACCCCAACGTGTACTTCCAGCGCACGGAGCCGTTGCATGTCGGCATGATGTACTGAGCATCTGACAAACCAGCGTTCCGCCGCGAACATGGGATTTGGCAGCGCACCGCTACAGGCGGTGGCGTTCACGGGAGGCAGCCCGACGGGCGCCGTCTACAAAATATTATAGCCCCAGAAATTAATCAAATGCCGGCTTCGACGGCTTGTGTAAAAACTGGCAGACTAACGACCGGCATATGTTGCCCGTAGATAGACGCATTTAAATTACCGCTGTTACTTTTATAAAGTCGGATAGTACGAAAAGTTCTGAAATCTACGCATCTCAATTTTAAAACTGATGAAAAGCTCGAACGCATGTCGTGACTTGTTCTTTAATACTCTACGAATTGCCCATTCTCAATATTCAGGCGTTGATGTAAATATTTCAACAACTAATAAATAAGTATCAGTGGAATACTTAAATTCAATTGTAGTCATCAAATCTAACTTTAACGTTTTAAAGTGATCAGAGCTAGACCCGTGCAGTAATACACCATGATTCTTGTTTATGCAGTATCAGCCAGAACTATCTGGTCAGGTCGAATATTGTAAATCTTAGTGTAAACATACATTATTTAAGTGAAAGAAGAAGCTGTTTGTGATTTTAAATCGTACTTAACCCACCCTAAAAATTTAAACAGCTGCGCTCTAGAGTAAGATTAATTTAAGATATAATAGTTTTAATTACTGAGCTCTCTTCTGTAGTAAATAGCAAAATGTAAATAAAACTTCTGAAGACTGTTTAAAATGTTTTATTATTAAATTAAGAACAACGTTTTTTAAATATTATTTCTAAGTTGTGTACACAAGCTCGGTTGCCTGTGCAGGCAGTCAGTGCACAACTATCATCATCACAAGCTCACACCACACAAGGAACTAGTTTCACTTGGTTCCAGTTGAGAGCAGGGCCAGGAGTCCAGAGGCAGTTGTCAGGGACACAATGTAATTGCTGCACAAATATTAAGGAAATCATTTGATGACAATAAGTTGCAGTGGCTACATAAATAAATCGATATATATATATATCTTTACTTCAAATAGATACTACTTTTATGTTATCCTCCTGCAGCCCGATTTCAAAGAGGGTACTTCCGAGGAAGACCCAGTGTCCTAATATTAGAACAAATTGTCATAAGCAATATTTAAAAAAAAATACTGACTGTTGATTTTTTTGTGGCACTTCTTCTCAGCAGTGGTCTCTTTGAAGCACTAGTAGAGTTTTGACGTGTAAAAGTGCCCGTGCGGCTTACTTACTGAATAAACAATTTTTATCTGTTTTTTTTAACAGATATAGGTGTCATATTTTAGGGGTACTTTAATACGGCAGATGACCGAAAATATTTTGTTCTAGTATTAGCACAGTGGTTTTTCACCTCAAGTCGCTATTTCATTGTCTTTCACTGCAAAGTGATTTTGTTTAGTATTAGTACTTTGAACCTCAGGAGGTTATATACTTACAAAAATAGTCATAAATAGCCATAAGCTAAATATATTTGTGTATTTTTACCTTCTCATATTGTTTTATGCAATCCCGGAATCTCGGAACATATTATTTATTTAAGAAGCCGCCTCCATGTTTGCCTAACTTTTGCCTGGTTTTTGCCAACTTTAGGTAAATATCGTACCGAATTTCCGATCCCTGGCTATGAGTGAATGATTACATTAGTCATATTGTTTTTTTTTAAAGTAATTGGATATTCTTCTCTTTCCTTTTAAACAGACAAGTGTTTGCCATTTTTTTTGGTTGATATTTTTATCAGTTAATATTTAAACAGCAGCATCAATTAATTAATTAATGATTGCTTCTATGTTAGATCCCTAGATCGTTATGCAAAAAATACTGTATCCATTGTAACAGTAGGCAAAAAGTAAGTTCCCTCAATACAAACGTAGCAATAACTAAGTTAATGTAATCTTATGATATCATTAGTTAAGGTACTGTAATCTGGATTAGTACAATTGTTCCGTAAACTTTTATGAAAAGGATACACAGTAGGTGTGAAGGAGCGCAGCAGGTAGAAGCTGCTGAGGATCACGATGGCCAGGAAAAGCGCGTTGTTGTAGAAGATGGAGAAGGTGGTGGCTTCGTAGTCAGCTACCTCATTCTTCTTCCACAAAATCCTTGAAATAAATAAATACAGTGATATTTAGAAAGTGAAAGTATGCAGTTGATTAAGCTAATGATTATTAGCACTTGTTAGTTTAGTACATTATTCTCAGTAACCATTCCACTAATAAGAACTACATTAAATTTGGAAACAAAATTTCACATATTGACATTGGAGAGATTAGGTTATTATAAGTTAATGTTAATCAATACATAAAAAAAACTAGTGAAAAATTACCATAGCAAAATAATAAATAAATTGGACTACCAGAGTACACTTACATATACAAGCAAATCAATTAATCATTGAGTGTGTTTAGTGATAGATCCCTAACAACATTTCTATTAGTATTTTATTGGATTAAATTAAAATCATAAAAAATATTTAATTAGGGATAAAAAGTATTAACATTGCCAGAATTGTCTTTAAGCACTCCAGTTTTAATTTAAACAGGTAAATAAAATTATTTATGTATTTGCCACCAACAGTAATAGCATTAATTATTCTATGCAAGAGTTCCTGCCCCTTACCCATTTAAAAAATACAAAAGTGTTGTTTCATAATAACAGATAAGTGTATAATGACAACAAAGGCCGTTTGTAAAAATGGGAGAAAGTAATGCTAAAAGCCATTGACAACTACAACAGTGAAGTGGACCCAGCTAGCAGATGGGTAATGAATATGGCTTGCCGGTTACCTTTCATCCTTCTCCTTCCGGCTCATCTTCTTGTCGTCGGCCAGCTTGCGTGCCATCTCGCGCGCCACCGCGTCCTCGCGCTTCACGGCGACGCGGTGCTTCAGCTGGAACTTGGTGTTGCGGTACGCCAGCGCAAGCAGCCACGTGCACGCCGTCGTTACCACGCCGAACCACGCCAGTGACGAGCTCACCTCCAGAGCGTGAACCCTCCAGAACAACCCTACATAAAACATATGTCAATGGTACACTTTCACTTAACGGTACATAAGATTTCTGAATGAAAACAGGATTCTTACTAAGGACAAAACGCGAGCAGGTAAAAAACACTTACAAATAGGAATCGCAGACACAATAAAAGCGTTGCCGTAGAAAAGAGCTGACGATTTCGTGGAGACATTTCTACTAAAATCTTGAAGCAGCAGTTCTTCTTCCTTCGTGAAAGCCTTGTTTACTTTTCCAGACATCCTTATAGATTTACTGTAATATTTAATTAAAAACTTATACTATAGACACTGTTATCTCTTATAAAAATAAGCACTAACTTCACAAAAATAAAGCGATAGTTACTTCTGCCGTCTCCGTGGCTGTCGATTGGCGAAAAAAGGGAAACGTCGAATGACATGTAAGCGACGTGTCAAATGTGTTGCCTCATTAAAAAAAAAAACAAGATAATTAAATGTCGTCTTGCTAGTTTGTATTGTTGTATGAAAAAATATTTTTAAATAGTGAGGGGTAGCAGTAGCACTGAGCACTGCAAAAATGTAGAAGATATCTAATGGCTTAAGATATTATAATATTTATAGAATTAAATTAAGTACTAAAGTGATGACAAAATGAACATAATGAAATAATTGAGTATGGAGTACTGAGCATTGTTATGTTAAAATGTAATCTATTCATTTATTTAACATATTTTAAATCATACTTAAAACATTATTTCCCACAATTTTAACCATCTAATTCTACTTAAACACTATGCAAATTAATTTAAATTTCATTTCTAAACGAATGAGGCAAATGTCAATTTTTAAAATTTTAAATATAATCCGTTTATTGTGTTTACATCGCGGTGTACGGTATGTGTATTGTTCTGTTGTTCTTTTAATCTAGTTGTTGTTTTGAGAAAGGTGTAATATTGGTGATTTGTTGATGATATGAATACTTAGACGATCTTGGTACAGAACGGAGCTATTATTTGAACCACGGAGTGCACAGTTACAAACTGTTCATAGATGCTAGAAGAAAGTGTAACACCGGGAATATGAGTCACTTTGAGTTTGCAATACCTCTGCAAAAAGACGAATTATTGGAATCTCATGCCGGGCAATATCATGTCGAAGATGTGGTACAGATTAGACTGCTTTTGTCCAAACTGCAAGGTAAGTTATTGAGAGTCTAGTCCTATGTTCTTACAATTGTAGCCGAGCCTGAAGAAGTGGTGATACATAAACAAATTCTATAACTAATTGCAGATGCTGCAAGAGCTTACAACTCAGAAGGAGTGGAGTATATACTGGAGCATTTTGATACATATTTTTCCATCATAGTACATGGCAGTAAGCTAGAATGGAACATCATAAATAAAGGTGATGTTATTTGGCGTAACATTAAATCTAATTGGTGCAGGCGATATGAATTTCAAACAATTATTAACAATTTAGTTTCTTACAGGATTTGACCATCTTGTAAGAGCAGCAAAGAGTCTGTGCAATCACATTGAGCTTATAATGCAGGATCAGGAAATTGATGATGGTGTAAGGACAAAAAATCTTAATATTGTGAAAATGCTCTTGTACTTGTACACTCAAATAATGAAGACTCGGGATGTGAAACTAGCAGCTGATGTAAGTATATTATTTTGAGTTTTAACCCTATTCCAGGCCGCACCAATCTAGACGGTTTAACATGGAATGTAATACATATCCCGGGAATTAATTTCAGGTCAAGTAACTTTTTGCGTATATTCAATCAGATTTGAACCCTAAATTAGGGTACTAAAGTTGAAATTGTAATTAAACATATGTGGTTAACCCTGGTAAAGGGTTAAAAATGTTGTGTTAGTAATTTTGAATTTTACAGACAATTATTTAATTTTTTAGAACTCTACTAAACTTACTCTAGGTAAGAAAGGCAAGAAAGCGGCAGATGATGAAGAGTTTTGTGGCTGGACAGAATCAGATAAGCAAGCAGCTCTTGTAACTTTGCACTTGGTTTTGCAGCAGCCCCTCTCCCGCCTTTGGGACCCACCACTGGCTGAAGACAATTTTGTATCGTAAGAATTTCACTTTTAATAATTTTTATTGAACCATCAATCAAAAGGATTACAATATTGACTGGGGAAGGGAACCTTTGAAACTAAGGTTTAGGTGGTTGGTGTTGTTGTTTCTTCTGTGTTAACAAAATAATAATGTCTGGTTATTGTTATTGCAGAACAAAAATTGCAAAGTACATGGAGAACTCAGATAGTTTGGCGCCAATTGCATGACTGTGTCCATAAATCACAATTCTTTTTTTAATGATTTCTTGCTATAGGCAAATTATGTTTATCTGTAGGGAATTGAATGCATTTTAGTATTATTTTTTTTATTTTTATGTCTAAAAAGGTTATAAGTTTGTAGACCGAAAGAATTCTAAGGCCAACATATCAGACCTTGTAAATATTTTTAGGATCAAGGTTATGTTGTTATAACTGCTGGCAAATTAGCTCTGAAAGTAGGTAGGCATTGCCATTATTTCTGGGGTAGACATGACCTTATATATTACCCGATATAAAAGTTTCGGTTCTAGCTTAATCTGGACCAAAAGGTGATATGCGGGTTCGGTTTCCGCCGTAAAAACCGGTTTCGGTGGGCACGAGAAATCCAACTTGAGCTTGAATTACTTTATATTTTTTCATGATTAATTTGAGACTTATTGCTATTTACAACATCCTCATTCTCTATTTTGTACCCATCTTGTAGGATGGTAGCTGAACCATGTTACAAAGCCTGTGAAGAACAGATAATAAAAAATAAAGCTGTCAGAGAAACAGTTTTCCAAGTTCTAGGAGTGCTTATCAAGAAGTATAACCATGGAACATCTTGCCTAATTAAGTTGGTGCAGGTAACAACAATCATATTATTTTTTTATTAAACTCATTAATCTTATTGCTTTTCATGCAATGCAACTCTTTTCATTGGATAATCTAGACACTTCTATGTAAAATGCAGGTGTAAATACTTATTGTTTTAAGATACTTCAAATGGTGGAACATGCAGTGTCTCCAATCTGTGCTGGAGTTGTGCAATTAACTAAAGAATTTGCACTTGGAACATTTGGCCCTCAGATGGTAACAATTTTTTTACTACACACATTGACTCTGCATCATATTTTATGAAACTAGTCTTTTCTGTGCGTATTTACTTGCTGCTACCCAACATGCTTTTATGTAGAGATGCCACAAATAGTGATTCTGCCGAATAACGAATATTCGACGACGCTCTCGGCCGAAGCACTGAACGTTCGGCAAAAATTGTGTACATTTCCCTGGGAAATAACGAAGTATCTCATTGCGGTGCGTGCAGTACGTGGAATTTTATTAATTAGCGAGTAGATATAGGGTCACAATACGAGAGTCAAACTGAAAGTTCTTAGAAAATCAAAAACTGAGTAAACTAGCAAGTTATTACTTTTATTATACCTTTTCAAAATAGTGTCCATTCATGTCAATACATCGCTGCATCCGATGGAACCACTGAGAAAAGCACTTTGCCCACTCGTCCTTAGGGGTCTCTTCGACGTCCTTTTGAAAGCTTCCTCGGCGTCCACAAAACGTTTTCCTCGAAGTTTTTCTTTTATTTTCGGGAATAAATAAAAATCGCAAGGTGCGAGGTCGGGGCTATACGGCGGGTGACCCAGTAATTCCACGTCTGACGTCGCCAAATAGTCTATCGTTCGCCTGGCGGTGTGCGACGAGGCATTGTCGTGATGAAGGAGGATTCTACTGCGAGGTCGTTTCTCCCGAACTTTTTCCAAGACAAGTGGCAAACAATTGTTAGTGTAGTCCTGCAGTAACTATTTTTCGATCCTCTAAAACAATTGTCGCGTAATGGCCTGTCCTTCCGAAGAACGAGGCCACCATCTTTTTTCCCAGATCATCGGTAAGATTAGTGCGACCACGTTTAAACTCATTAAACCCGTTGTAAACAGTGTCAAGAGATGGGGCATCATGGGGAAAGGCCAATCGTAAGGACCGTATCGTTAATTATGGAAACAAGTTTGAATTGCTCTAAAAAAAAAGTTACAATATTTTGTCTTTTCTGTCATATGTCAATCTGTTAAGTATACAGTCAAGTGTTAAAACTTACTATAAAAAAAAAAAAAAATTCGTATACATTGCAAGATGAAGGGTCTCTCAGAGACAAAACGACATTCAATTGTGACCAAATACTGTAAAGAATCTGGTATAACTATGAGAAAGATTGCTTCAGAAGAAGGGGTTAGCCTGAAAGCTGTTTACAATACGATAAAAAGGTTTAGTATGAATAATACTTTAAAAGATTTACCTGGTCGAGGTAGAAAACGAGGCCCTTCATGTCCTAATTTGGACAAAAAGATATGCGAATATTTTTCTCAAAAAAAAGAGATATCGATTCGGGATTGTGCGAAAAAATGTCGTACTTCTATTGCAATGGTTCAGCGTGCCAAGGAACGTAACTTGCTTGTAACGTATAAAAAGCAAAAACAGCCTAAACGCAGCAAAACCCAGGAGTCTTCTGTCAAAACTCGGGCTCGGAAATTGTACGACCAAATTTTAACTAAAAATAAACAATGTATTATAATGGACGATGAAACCTATGTCAAACTTGACTATAAAACCCTACCCGGATCGCAGTTTTACACCGTAATAAAAGGTACGAAGGTCTCTAAAGACGACAAATCCATTTTTTGCGAGAAATTTGGGAAAAAAGTGATGGTTTGGCAAGCTATTTGGCGATGCGGCATGAAAACGTCTCCATTTTTCGTAACGGGAAACTTAAATCCGGATGTGTACAAGAAGGAATGCCTTTAAAAGTTGGTACTACCACTCATTCGAAAGCACAGGGGTCGTACATTATACTGGCCCGATTTAGCTGCGTGTCACTATGCTCGCCATGTGTTGAACTGGTATCGAGAGAATAATGTCGAATTTGTCGCGAAATCATTAAATCCCCCGAATTGCCCTGAGATCAGGCCCATCGAGAAATTTTGGGCTCTGATGTAGGCAAAGCTACGAAAACAAGCTAAACCAACAGATAACATGGACCAATTCAAAAAAGACTGGATCCGTACCCACACAACTTTCAAAACAGTCGATGTCCAAGGGCTAATGAAGAGCATCAAAAGCAAAGTGAGAAAACTGGCAAAGGGGATCAATAAATAACCAAAAGTAGTTTTTATGGTTCACTTTGAAGATCTAAGAATCGAGTAGTTTAAGTTTTTTTTTTGTAATAAAAAGTATTTATACAGATTACACCATTTTATTTGTTTCCATAATTAACGATACGGTCCTTAGTCTATCATAACTTTCTTGTTGACTTAAAGTCATAAAAAATCATTGCACGAAAATTTTCTCGCGTTAAATTCATGCTTACGTGACACAGACAATTTTCAATTTCCCGCCAAGTCGTAAAACAAATGACAAATGAATAAAATTCATACTTTATAATACTGGCAATTTTTCAAACTTTAAACTTATTTTTTAATTATTTAGTTTACAAGGCCAGTTCTAAAAACTTTCAGTGTCACCCTCGTACACATTATGAGTTGATTACTAAAATATATTACTGTTTGTAAGCCAAAACCTTACTTCTAAATACATGTTTGAGTAATGTGTACTATTTTCTTCATTATTTGGTATTCGCTATTCAGCGGAAATAGTACGCGAATTCGGCACAATACCGAATGATACAAAAAGTAGCCGAATAGCGAACCGATTAGATAGAAGATAGATAATCATCTTTATTCATCTCGCACAATACATTGGTTTCTTAAGCTGGGTACGAATCTGAGCGGCTCAGCCTGAGGCATGCTCCCCCGCGCGGCGAGCTGCTCGCGAGTCGAATTGTTGCACATAAACATGCGCGGGTGAGGCAGCGTGCTCACCGGGAACCGACATTTCTAAATGGCGTCGGACACGATGACAGCCGAGGCTACGTTTATCATAATGCACCGAATTATTAACAAAAAGATGAAGAAATTGCCTTGGTGGTGGAACGGCTCAGCAACTATCAAATTTGTACGCGCCTCGCCCACAAACAAGTTAGAACTAGTCGTTCTGCTCGCGGCACGCTCGGATACACGTCCAAATTACGCGAGGCACGCACACTGAGGCGCCTTTGAGCACGGTCATAAGACCGACTCTCAGCGGCTCGCCGCGCGCCGCTCGCACGCTGCTCGCGCACAGCGCGTAAGGGCGTACGAATTTGAGCAAAATATGGAGTTTCATACAAAGAATACTGAACGGCTCTTGTTGGGGTGGTGCCGGTCCGTTGCCGAGCGTTTATGTGTGTGTCAACCTTAAGCATAGTAAGATTTTTTTGTACTTAATAATCTAGAAATGTATTAATCTTTTTTTTCTTAGGTTCGTGAAATAGCAGAAGCCTTAGCCACAAGTGACGAGGATAGTGGTGGCGTGGGCACGGAACAAGGTGCTGCCAGGAACTGTGGCGCCTTCCTACTCGAGCTGACCAAAGAGCTGCCTAAAGAAATGACGTCTGCTATTGCTACATTGCAAACATATCTGGAAAGTGATGAAGTATGTATAAATTACTGTAGTTCAGACTTAGTGGTTAAACTTTGTTTGAATGGGTAACTTACTAAATGCAAAAAATGTATATTAGGCTCATTTTGTTAGCTAATAAAAACAGACAGAAAACAATATATACATATATTGGATACACCAACTAAGAATAACTTTTAGTACCCGTGGTCACTCATGACTGGCTAGTACCCGTCACGTAATATTGTTTGTTGAAATTTAGTTAATTATTTTCTTAAATATGCTGTCACACTTAGAGTCTACTTTAGGTTCTCCAGGTAACACTATCTGTCAGATAAATATTAGCTCTGTTCTGTTCTTTTATTTATGAGAAAGACGAGGAAAGTGGTTTTAATGTTAGATAATGATATCTGAAAATTTAAGAATTGCTCCTTATCGAAAGTAACCGTTAGCGGTGGTAGGACCTTACGGGGGGACCGTCCGGGTCGCTACCATCATCTTATCTTTTATCTCACCGCCAAGTGTTCGCATTGTTATGTTCCGGCGTGAGGATAAGACTACAACCGGTGAAATTACTAGTAGTCTCGAGAATGCAAAGTCTATGGCCACAGACCCTTACCAACAAGTGGCCTATGTGATCGTTTGCTTTCTCGATGCATGAAAATAAAAGTAGGTAAAATAACTTTATAGCTATTGACCTAATTAGCTCAAACCATCGTAGCATTGTCGCGCAGCCCGAATCCTTTCATGTAAATTTTTTTCATATTGTGTCTTAGTCATACACTCTGCGCATCAGCGTGCTCGGCATGATGTGCGAGGCGCTGAGCGTGCAGCTGCGCGGCGAGGGGCTGCCCGACGACCAGCGCGCGCAGCGGGACGAGTTCCTCGACGACCTCTACGAGCACATGCACGACCTGTCTGCCTACGTGCGCCACAAGGTACTGACTTTAATATTGTACCAGATACCTGCTGATTTACCTCACTTCGTAAATGTGCATAAATTAGGGGCTTGAAAATGTTGTAGTTCCTCTTACGACGTCGAACTCTTTTTTGCCAACCAACATCTATAGTCCGACAACTTGATGCATGACCGTCCCTCGGTGTGAACTTACAACGTAGGCACAGTGGAAAACCACTTAATACGAGCACTCTTTAATTTAAAAAAATATTACTACAGGTGCTGCAATTTTGGTGTCGGCTCCAGCGAGAGAACAGTGTGCCGGTGACCCGGCAAAAGACCGTGTTGGAGCGCGCCATCGGCCGTCTGCGGGACAAGGCAGCCATAGTCAGAAAAGCTGCCATTCAGCTGCTCAAGGTATGTTGGGCTTATCTTATTTATAATCAGATTTCTAACTTCTAGATGTTCTAAGAACGAATTTATTATTTGAATGTAGATATTTTTGGAGTGCAATCCTTTTTCTGCGCAACTCAAGTTGGACATCCTAGAAGAACAGTTGAAAACAGAGCAGAGAATCTTGGACGATCTGAATAAGAAACTGAACCCTGGGCCTGATCCTGAGATGCTTAAGAAATGGGAAAAAATTGAACCAGAAGTGATCAAAAGCATCAAAGCAAACGTGGATACCTTGACACAAGACGAGCCTGAACTGTCCCAAGCGTCGCTAGATAACTTGTACGACGCCATCAGAAAGCATCTACGCGAGAAGAATTATTATAAAGCGTACTTGATTGTTAAACACACAGAGAGGCAATACCCAGAAGCTAAGTTGTTGAGGTGCAGCATGGAGAAAAGTGATCAAGTGAGTAGTTAATCAGATCATTGTTATCTGCCTGTGCTTCAATAAAGATCTGTTTTATATTGTGTTGATGTTATTTTTCAGGTGGAATACTTTGTGGCTCTACTTCGTAATATTTTTATTATACCTGACAGACGGCAGTCCTTAACTATGAGTCAGCAATGCGAAAACGAACTAGCTTTGTATAAAAGACTTGAAGAGAAAGAAGGCATTGTAGCGTTTCTCCAGGAATCGGTGCATTTCAGCCGCATGGTGTCTGAGGCAGTGCCCCTTATAAATAGTCTACTCATGTCGAAGCAAGCGGGCGACGTAAATGAGGCTATAGAGTTCTTCACCACCGCTCACCACTTCAACATTGAATCTGCCAAAGTGGGTGTCGCCAACATGCTTCTGCTCGTGTGGTCGCCTGATCAGGTTACTGAATTTACTTTTCTATACTTCATCTTTCTGTCCAGCCAGGTATAGCGTAACTTTAATGTTACTTGTTCTTTCTAGGTGGTCTAGGTTTTGAGTTTGTTACAGCGCTTCTTCTTTAACAGTGTTCTCACCTTAAATGAGCTGTTACCACGGGCCACGACTTTTTAAAGTGCCTTACAGAAATAATTATCATTTAATAATTAGTACTCTTCATATAAGATGTTTATGTTTGAATGACATTGATAAAGGTTATATTTTAGGAGAAGCGCGAGGCCGTGGAGCGCGCCTACCGCGACATGTACCTGGAGTGTGACAGCAAGCCGGAGCGCGCGCGCGCCGTGCTGGTGGCGCGCAAGCTGGTGGCGCTCGTCGCCGCCATCGACCGCAGCGGCGCGCTGGCGCTCGACCACCTCGTCGACAAGTGGCTCGGCAAGGGCGACCTCACGCCCGCCATCATTCAGGTAGGCCCGGGCCGTCACACACTAAGCTTGCCGAGCGCGCTCAGGATCCTAGCTGCGACACTGACGCGAACTGACAGGCGTTAGTGAGGCCGCGCTTCCAATTTCCGCTACAGTACCCGTCTTCGATAGTCAACTCATTATGTATCGATTACACTCCTTTAGCCCGCCTACCTCTATTACCCAGCAGATCACGCATGCAGCTACGTGTATAGTATATTCAGGTCTGACCACACTTATCTATGCTAAATCTCATATTTATGCATCTCATGCAAACGGTGTAGGAAGAGTGGTACTGTTTCAGGTGTTCTGGGAAATGTTTATGAAGAAGATTGACGGCACGACCGACATGGAGAGTTACGCGGCGCTGGCGCTCTTAGTGATGGTCTCCAAAGCGAAGGCCTCCGTGGCGCTCGCCAATCTCGAAGTCATCCAAACGCACGGCCTCACAGGAGATTACAATTCCCGAAACCTGAGCGCTCAACTGCTGTTATCCCTTAATAAAAAGAACCAGAGGTACCCGGCGGACCATCAGATATTCACATCCGTCTGCGACAGTTTATTAGAGACGTTTTCGAAGCTGAATAAATTCACTTCGTTCGCGGCTAACTCTATAGATATGATATACGCTATATGTGATACGCCGGAAATGGTGTGCGCGAAGTTGCTAGCGGAGATGTACCGGAGGGTGCAGGAGGCAATGGTGCAGGAGGGCGAGGATGGAGAGGAGGTGACCCTGCCGGTGGAGCTGCTGACACGGTTCGTCTTCGCGCTGGGACACGTCGCGCTCCAGCAGCTCATATACCTTGACATAAGTGTCTACAGCGAGCTCCGGAGGCGAAATCAGGTAATAATATTGGCGAGAGCCTTCCTAATTTATTTTTTCAAAAATCTTTGGGTAATCATTCAGTTATTCAAATGAGAATCTTATGTCAATCAACCAAAGTTCAAAACAAATTTGTCAATTGTTCACAATTCTGACAGGTAAGCTCAAATTATAAACGAAAAAACCTGTAATTTGGAATATATAATGTACTCCTGTAGTGATGTAAATAAAAAGGTATCTCTAATTTATCTCCTAATGGGGAATTAATCCTACCATCGCAAGCATCCTGTAGTGCTTACGTGTATTTACGAGATATTAACTAACTGCCTGGTTTGTGTGTGTGTGGTGTGTGTGTGTGTTGATAGTGTCCAATATAATTGATATACCATAATGTTCACTTTTTGTAATATTTTATTAACAATTTTTATGCTGTTTCAAAATAAAATAGGGTTTGAATTCACGATTTTTTTAATTTTTGCCAATTTAAGGGTGGATGTCAATATTCAGCGATGTTTACTAGTAAATTCTATTTCGAACGAAACCATTATCATCGTTATGTCAGTTGAAAAACTTCCGCAAATGTATCAATATAATAATAATTGTTTTACGTATAATGTTGAAGTCTGTTATCGTAGGTTCGCGAAGACCGTAAGCTGGAAGAGAAGCGCAAGAAGAAGGCGGGAGCGTTCGCGACGCCGGCGCGGCGCGGGCGCGCGGACGAGCTGCGGCGCCACACGCTCATGAACGCGTCCGGCGCCAGCGCCTCCAGCCGCGGCCAGCGCTCCGCCTCCGTCTCCAAGGGGCCCTCTGTAACTTCACTCGCATCTTTATTTACAAATACCGATTGTTCTTTTCTTTTTTTTATGGCATTGAGAAGGCAAACGAGCACACAGGCCACCTGATGTTAAGTGGAAACTGTGACCCATAGACATTCGCATTCACAAGACTGCAAGTCTTTTAAATGCGTACAGCGGCCGCCTGATGTTAATGGCTCTGAGGCCCAAAGACGTTTGCAATCTCGAGATTGCAAATGCGTGGCCAACCTTGAGTAAGAGTATGGAAAGCCTCAATCCTAGGATTTCACGGCTCGACTTATGCTCACACCGGAACACTGCATTCCTGCTCTGTGCGTAAAAATTAAAAGGTGAGTTGGCGGAAGCAATCTAGATGAACCCTGAATAAGAGCCTACCGCCACTGAAAATCAACATGCAATTGAAACACATTATAGAATATGTTAAACATTATTCTAAAAGAGTGATTAAGATGTAATGTTTTGAGTAGGTAATATTAGTGATGGTAGCACATCATGTACTGTCTGGTTGTAGACGAACACGACGGTAACGGAAGAAGAGGCGGGGCTGGAGGGCGCGGTGGCGGACGACGCGGACGCGGAGTACGTGCGCGGCGTGTGCGAGCGCGACATCGTGGGCGCGGGCGCGGCGCTGGCGCGCTACAGCCCGCTGCTGCGCCGCCTGCTGGCCGGGCCCGCGCGCGCGCCGCCGCTGCAGGCCGCCGTCGCGCTCACCTTCACCAGGTCCACAACCACCCCCACCCCCCTACATCTCATAAACAACTAACTAACTAACTACCTGACACAAACACAAACAAAATACACGAACTTATGAATACCATGTTAAACGCTTCATCATATATTTTAGAGATGATATTATTGACACGGACATGGAAATGTATATTTTTTTCACTTCTCATGCTCGTAAAGTCTTTCTTTATGCTGGGTATAGGCACTATAGGCTGCATAAAATCGCATTTTATGCACTAGTGCATAAAGTGTTGTCATCTAGACTAAGACAATTAAACCCTCCAGCCAGACAAACGAGGTGACTGCACCAAATAAACTTGTTATTTGAATATATTAAATTACATTTATTTGCCTTCAAAGTTGCAACTAACAAAAATGAAATTTTAATTTATTAATAACAAGCATTATTAACAAAAATACAAAATCAACGTGGTTT
>CASGFW010000063.1:0-15805 GCA_949316455.1 Acleris holmiana | reverse complement strand
GCTCAATTTGTGCGAGATTGTCCCCTGATTTATTTATTTTTGCTAGCCTATTTACATGTATAAAACAGCCCACAAATATTTTTGCTAGCCTATTTACATGTATAAAAAAGCCCAAAAATATTTTTCTAGCCTATTTACATGTATAAAAAAGCCCAATAATATTTTTGCTAGCCTATATACCTACATGTATAAAACAGCCCAAAAATATTTTTCTAGCCTATTTACATGTATAAAAAAGCCCAATAATATTTTTGCTAGCCTATATACCTACATGTATAAAACAGCCCAAAATATTTTTCTAGCCTATATATGTACATGTATAAAACAGGCCAAGAGTATTATTGCTAGCCTATTTACATTCTATAAAACAGGCCACGGATATTTTTGCTAGCCTATGTACATGTATAAAACAGGCCACGAATATTTTAGCTAGCCTATTTACACGTATAAAACAGGCCACGGATATTTTAGCTAGCCTATTTAAAACGTATAAAACAATCTACAACTATTTTTGCTAGCCTATGTACATTGTATAAAATCTGCCAAGAATATTTTTGCCGGCCTAACCAGAAACCTAGCCAAAGCCCTATCGCTATCAACGGTCCTCATGACGACAGGGGCGACGCACCGAAGAATGAATGAAGAGAATACAAATCATTAAGAGAGAAACTCCAACTACGAGTAAGTACACATACTCACGAATATAAACATTAATTTCATATACAGGTGTCTGTTTTTTTTACGTAATATTTTAATTTAACGATATTGGCTAAATATTAGTAAGTTACGAAGTAAATGCAAGTTTCATTATAAGGTCCTTTTATTTTAAACATGGAACAACGGCTGTGACGTCATTCCTGTCGTTGATTATGTATAGTGTTTTTGCAGGGGTCTGAACTATAACTTTTTAAAGCTTCATATCTTATGAAAAAATTACACGACAATTGTTTCGCGTATACAGTTATCCTTATCTTTCATAGCACTTTCCAGAGAACGTAAGAAAAAAAATCATGTTCCCTATTATTAGCGAATGTCAGCTTTAAGTGTCTAAAACTGGTGCTATCTCCCTAAACAGTTTGCCATGCCACATACAAGGTGTCCCTGACCATGTGGCTTTAAATGTAGGTATCGATTCTACTCCTCAAATGCTACATCTTTTGTTCTACGACTTAGAATATAACTTAATTTACACTAAGTTATACGTGATCATTTCAAAGTTTACTAGTTAAATCAGTGAATTTTATTTAGTTTAAAAAAATACCTCATTTTAGAATCGATCCCTACATTTAAAGCCCCATGGTCAGAGACGCCTTGTATGTGGCATGGCAAACTGTTATAGCACCAGTTTTAGTCACTTGCTGACATTCGCTAATAATAGGGAACAAGTTTTTTTTTTACTTACGCTCTCTAGAAAGTGCTATGTAAGAGAACGATTACTGTGTACGCGAAATAATAGTCGTGTAACTTTTTCATAACACATGAAGCTTTAAAAAGTTATAGTTCAGACCCCTGCAAAAACACTATACAAAATCGACGACTGGAATGACGTCACAGCTGTTGTTCCATGTTTAAAATACTAGAACCTTATAAAGAAACTTCGTAAATTAGTAATGCTTAAGCCAATATCGTTAAATTAAAATATTACGTAAATAAAACGAGGATGCCGAAAAAAACAATCTTAACATTAACAAGTATTGAATGGTTTGATCCTAATTCTACAGATTTCTATTACAGATTTCTATCTCTACAGATTCTTAGCTCTACAGATTCCCAATTTAACAGATTCCCAGCTCTACAGACTCCCAATTCTACAGATTCTCAGCTCTACCGATTCCCAATTCCAACAGATTCCCAATTCCAACAGATTCCCAATTCTATAGATTCCCAATTCTACAGATTCCCAATTCTACAGATTCCCAGCTCTACAGATTTCCAGTTCTACAGATTCCCAGCTGTACAGATTCCCAATTCCAACAGATTCCCAACTCTACAGATTCCCAATTCTACAGATTCCCAGCTCTACAGATTCCCAATTCCAACAGATTCCCAACTCTACAGATTCCCAATTCTACAGATTCCCAGCTCTACAGATTCCCAATTCTACAGTTTCCCCCTGCTGTACAGATTGCCAGTTCTACAGATTCCCAATTCAACAGATTCTCAGCTCTACATATTCCTAATTCTACTGATTCCCAACTCTACATATTCATAACCCGTTAATGTACCCATTAGATTAGGTTCGTTTTTATATCAGGCCCGAAAGGGCCAAAACAAAACAAAAGAAGTAGGAGCTCCGCCAAGCGGAGCTCCGTCGGCTCTATAACAGACAGTTAGGTGGGAATAGAAATCAGTAAAAATTACATGGTCTTGAAATTAAAATCTGTAAACATGAGAATCTGTAGAATTGGGAATCCGTAGCAATGAGAATCTGTTGAATTGGGAATCTGTAGAGCTGAGAATCTGTTGAATTGGGAATCTGTAGAGCTGAGAATCTGTTGAATTGGGAATCTGTAGAGCTGAGAATCTGTTGAATTGGGAATCTGTAGAGCTGAGAATCTGTTAAATTGGGAATCTGTAGAGCTGAGAATCTGTTGAATTGGGAATCTGTAGAGGCCTGGTAAAAATCGAAAATGATAATATAACAAACTGAAATAGCTCTAGGAAAATAATACAGAGTAAATTTTGATGCATGTGCGGAAAGTATCGAGTTCCGCACGTGTATCAAAAGACGTTTTTTTATACATTTGCGAAAAAATTAGTATCTGTGAATGTGTATGTATGTATGTGTATATCTGTGTATATACGATGTATATAAGTGTGTAATTTTAAAATATTTAACCTACTATAGTTTTAATGATAAATGACGTGTATATTTTTTTTTTATAAAAATAATAGCTAATTTCGGTTTTTGCACCCCTTTGTTCGCATTGGGTACCACTACCTGCGTTAAATTTTTATTAATGTAAGGTTCAGGAATATAAAAGTCATTTTTGTATTCAAAGTCATTTATTTACCTATTTACTTCAGTCCTTTGTTCTAAAGTATTCTATTCATATTCTATTAATTCCTTCTTGATCTCTCCTGTCTTTGATGTTTCTACATTTGGAATAGTCTCATTTATAAATGTAGGTACTTTTTTCATTGGTATCAATTCAGTAATTTGGGTATTATCTAGTTCTTTATCTTTTAGTTTTATCATAATAGTTTCATATTGTTTGTTCATCCTCTCAATTTGCTTTTCTTGCCTTTGAACTTTTCTTTTCAGATTTTCAAACCCTTTTTTCATAGTATTTATAGTGTTTCGCAATTTTATAGTTTCATTTTGATATTTATTAACAGATCTACATTGTTTTTTGCGGCAAACTTGGTGATCGGCAATACTGCATATAGGAAGACTAGCACTTTCATTTGCTGCTTGTGATGTTGATGGCAATCTTTTTCGATCTTCTCTCCATTTTTGTCTCAATTCTTCTTTCTGTTCTTCGCTATAATTAGCTGTTTTTTTCCTATATCGCTGTAGTGTTCTTTCACTGTTCTTTTTCTTTAGCTCTTTAAACTTTTCAGGATTAGTGATTTTTAATTTTTCCCGGTATATTCTTTGTCGTTCCGCAGCGCTTAGCGGCATTTTCTATGAAAAATTAAACGTTTTCTTATTTTAATTAAATTTACCTTGAATTTTCTAGCACAAGTTAATAATAATAAGGTAAAAAAAAAGTAAAAATGTTTTACTGCCATATAAAGAAAGAACAAGGTTTAACAATTAATCGGCGACCCCCACACTAGGCTGAGCCTGTATCGTGGGAATCATGACTGACACGAATCACCCTTAAACTAGTCCGCTTGAGAATAAAAGAATCAAAAGAAGTTTCACCAAAAACCAAAATAATACTTAACATCAAAGGAAATCGCTGTGTGTGTGTGTGTGTGTGTGTGTGTGTGTGTGTGTGTGTGTGTGTGTGTGTGTGTGTGTGTGTGTGTGTGTGTGTGTGTGTGTGTGTGCGTGCGTTATACACTTACAGGAGCAGCCCTATGATGCTAACACAACATTTTCTCGGAGTCATTGTATGATAAAGACATAAGCGAATGTACCTGCAAACTGTAACCTTAATTTATACGCAATAAAAAATTCATTTCATTTCATTTCATAAGAAAGAGTCTGATTATATTTTTAGCTTTTGCAAGACAGCAGGTTTTCAAATTACACTTTTTAAGTATCGCATTGGAAGGTATACCTACTTAGACTAAGTGCTGAATTTATATAACCCAATCTCCGAGTACCTAAGTCTAATGCCAAGTTTGGTCAAATCCGGCCTAAGAAATTTACCATGGTAATTCCTCGGAAAAAAAAAAATAACTAAACTATGTAGGGAGTCAATTCGGTAGCAATTGAGGTCTCCTATCACCCTGTATAATAAAGCTGAAATACTTAATATCTCACATCATAGAAACAAGGTTTGTGTTTGGGATCTGTGCCTAATATACAGGTGTTAGGTCACCGGTGACCGAGATTTTAGGGACTAACTTTGTAGGTCATACTTACCAACTTTTATTATGTGACCAATATCCAAATTGCGAAACCGAAATCAGCTGTTCCATACAAACTTCAAAAGCTAAACAGCTGAAATGTACAGCGCAGGCTAAAAGCTGGCAACGCTAATTTTGAATATTAAGTGGTCTGGAGACCGAAGTATTTGTACGACAAATTGTTATAGAGAACAAATGACAGCAGGAGTGGTTTAATAGGTGTCCCGCATATACCTACCTACATAGGTTGGTTTCGTTTAAGGGCAGCTTTAGTTTCGCAGCATCTAAATGCTGGAATGATTTGCCCCCTCCTATAAAGAAAACGAAAACACTGTACACTTTCAATTTGTAAAAACTTCACAGGAGAAAGAGGCATGTCTTTGGTCACTGGTAAAGGAGCCCAATAAATAGTTAAACAGATGCCGGCGTTGTGTTTGGTATTGTTATAACCTAAAAATTGTTCATACATGTTTTTGGATTACAGCCCATTGTAATTATAGGAAAAAAATAAAAATAAAATATTTTAGGACCGTATACGCAGACCTGTACACGTCAAGGCAGTGCGTTTATTGATTATCGTCTCGCTCGATCATTTTAGTTCATAATTAGTTTTAAGTTATGACCAAACACCCTGTTTTTAATACTCGTCTAGAATAGTCGGGCCGATTAACATTTTCGGTCGAAAGATTGATACTAGTCATATTTTTTTATTTTTGTTTAGTTCTTTTGCGTTAAAACATATTAAGTTTGGACAAGTAGGTAATGAGTTGCAGCGCGGCTGTCAAAAAAAAAATACAAAAACTATCAAAACCGGTTTTTTGCAATTTACCAAAAAACGTCGGACGAAAACAAGTGTTATTTATGAAAAAACGCGCATTAAAAGACAAAAAAAATGAGTTTTGGTAAATTGATCGGTCCCGTAGTTTTTCAAACGCGCTTTTATTCGTCCAAAGTTACTCCACAGCATGTCAGTTTCATTAAATTTGAACGAGTGCAAGTACCGAGTTTTTTTTTATTTTTATAAAGCGTATTTTGTGTCATCGGCGCGGCGACGCACGTTAGGCCGCTATAGGCCGCCGCGCCGACGACAAACTCACATTCTTGGTAATATGTTTTTTAATGAATGAACATTTTCAAATTTTGACCGACCATTTACAAACATATGAACAGTGCAATTAAATAAAAGCTTGTAATACGCACTACCTATCCCGATCCCTGACCACAACATATCAAAGCTTATTCGTTAGATGGCGCGCGAATTAAAGCTGTCATCGGGCCGAATGAGCAAGGCAATTACTCTACCCGTCGTCGTCGCCTTAATTATAACGCGTATAGATACGAGTACAACGGTGCCGCATAGTACTATGTAGTTTGACCCACCGTCGTTCGTGAGATAAACCAACTGTATAAGACCTTATATCGGTTTGGTCGACTGCGGCCGTATGTAAGGTAATGTACCAAGCCCCATTCAATTCAAAATTTTAATATTTTTTACCGTAATATTACAAAAACTGAATATCATATTCCCAATTTGCATGAACCTTTACAATTATTTTGTGTTCTAAACACAAAATTTGTGTTATGGCAACACAAAAGTTACACAAAAACCAGATTTTTACCAAAGTTTTAGGTTATAAAACGAAAAATAAGCTAAACTAGACGCACATGCACACTATCGTTTACTCTTTCAACGTAAACACATACAATTATGGAGGAGTGAACTTTTAAAAACAATTACTTACTAGAGAAATTGCGTAACACAAGACTGATATTTTATTGATATTTCTCACTTCCAGCGTTTCTCACCACAGATTAGAAGGGTATGTCTTTCTCACAGACAAAATACAGACGTCATTTTTTTTTATTGCGTTTACACCTCACTTTGTTGCTTTATCAGAACACATTTTTCCCTTAGTTTTTTGTTAATGTTTACGGAAAATTGCTTGTAACACAAAAAATAGTTACACAAAAGTATCTATCAACTAATCTAAAGATTAATAAAATACTCAGTTAAAAATATTTAAACACCGTAATTACTTTAAACAGAGGGTAATAGTCTGGCCTTTCAAATGTATGTTATAAAATAAAAAGTTACATAGTTTTAAAGTAGCAGTAAAAAAAGGACACGGCATTTTCGACCAAAATTAGGGGGGTTTGATGTACATAATTACACAAATTAGATATTATTATGGGCAAACAAGCTGATTAGTTGCTTTATAGAATCAAATAATTACAAGGGCGGTAATGCTTATACTTTTGTTCAAAAAGTAATAATTTTGGCGGCCTTAACAATCAATGAAGCTCAATTCTGATTTTCATGCATGTTCTCTATTAAACATCGGTATCATGGTAAGGTCCAAACTGTTGGCGACGCTAACTCACTCAATTAAATTATCTATGAAAATTGAAAATTTGCCATAGATTTAAGGATACTTTTCGTCACACATTGGAACTGTTTCACTTTTTTTTTGTTTGGGTCATACACAGATGTAGGTTATCGTCTTTCCTGTGGACACCGGAAGTTTTGTTCTTAAACGGCGTCAGGACTGCTTTAGACCTATCATAATAGTAGTTTATGTGACTTTTACAGTCGGCTCGTTTCATAAACACACTCGTATTTTAATGCCTAATTATGTA
The DNA here is from genome assembly GCA_949316455.1 of Acleris holmiana. NCBI lineage: Eukaryota > Metazoa > Arthropoda > Insecta > Lepidoptera > Tortricidae > Acleris > Acleris holmiana. Next base: position 8,644 of record CASGFW010000063.1, on the reverse strand, counting down.
CAGTCAAGGTCACAAATATGTATACACTTTAGTACCTTGTCACTTTAATCGCTGTGACAATTTCATATGGCAGTTGGCAGTTAAATAGACAAGGTACTAAAGTGTATGCATATTTATAACCTTGACTGTGCAGTTACACAACAAACTAAACTAATTTTTGCGATGTGACAAATGGAACGTCAAAAATGGCAGCAAGCGGCAACCGTAGTTTTTTTTTTAATCCTTGGACATACTAGAGTCGGCCACTACATATCGTTCGATATTATCCGATATTTGAGTTGTCAAAATTGTATGCAATTGGCATTTGAGAATGTCATCTCGAGTGATATTAGATTAGAATTGAGGTCAAATTAAATTGCTTTGTTTTTCAATATGTTCGAATTTTTAATGTAATAAATAATGATCCCGAATTTCATGTTATTATTAAGCTAGAAGTTAGTTGTAACAAAACAGTTTATCTTTATGCTAGTCACAATTTGCGGTTTCTGGAAGCATCATAGAGGGTTTATTATAATGTGTGTAGATGAAAACTAAAGACAAATAAAATTATGTTTTTAAGAGTGCATATCAATAAATTTGGATATGGTGAACGGAACCGAAGGGGAGAAAGATTGGTACAGTTTGACTTTGCACATGAAAATGACCTCCATTATGAACTCATTCTTTAAAAAGAAAAGTAATCAAAGATGGACTTTGAGATCACCGGACGGTGCCACCAAAAACGAAATCGATTACATTACAACACACCTGTATAAAAATGTTCCAAGACGTACAAGTTATTCACGTAACTTTCCCATCTGATCACAGATTCGTAAGGGCAACATTAAACTTAAAAGAAAGTAAAAAAAGCAGAACCAACTATGCCAAAAACTCGAAAAGCTCGCTGAAAAACGAAGAAGTAACTTCAAGATATTTAGAGGCGTTGAACAAGTACCAAGAGGACCGTATCCACTATTATGAAGATGACACAGTCCAGAAATATTTACGATAAAATAATCACTACTATTGAAAAAAGTTTAAAAACAGCTCTCATACCTAACAGGAAAACGGATACAGAATGTAGTGTAATATCTGAACGCACCAGAAAACTGATGAACCGAAGAAAAGACTTACAAAACCTGAAACCCAAGACAAGACAAATAAAAAACGAGCTAAGAGCCTTGTACATGCTTATAAGTAAATACATACAAAAAGACTACAATAACCACCGAAAACATACCATAGTTAATTATCTAAATTCATAAGGCAGTTTAAAGTGAGCCTACAAAGAGCTAAGATCTCACAAAACTTTGATAGATGGCCTTCGCGGATCAGACAGAATATCACAGAACAGAAAACATGTACTCCAAATAGCTATTACGTTTTTTAAACACGCACACTTTACTCTAACAAAAATTAACACTTTAAAGCTTAATATGCCTATCCAACGACACCCCACACTACGTTACATGTAGGGGAAGTACACTAATATATATTTTTTTTATATTTTATTGTACCACTTTGTTGGCGTGACTAATATGTATATTCATGCCAAATTACAGGTTTCTAGTACTAAGAGTCTCTGAGCTAGGCTGCGGACGGACGGATGGACGGACATGGTGCAACTATAAGGGTTCCTAGGTTGACTACGGAACCCTAATAATGAATAAGAACACTATTTTAAATCATCAGGATTTATACAAAAACAAAAATTATTTAAAAAATAAATTTATTCACATTATAGTTAATACAATACAACACACAAACACTTTATTGTCCACCAAACAAAAACATAACAGAGAAATAGCACAATTTAAAAGATCCAGGTAAACAACAGGCAGTCTTATCGCTGATTAGCGATCTCTTCCAAACAACCTTAGAAGGGATAAGGTGTCAAATTAAAACATCCATCATTAATAAACTCGTAATAGGGAGGCATTTCGTTAAAAAATAAATTGTCACATGCAAATCAGTGTTGCCAGTATGTATCCTATAAAAAAGCAGTCCTCAGGTTTGGCAACGCATTTGAGGTCTTTAGTATTATAGTTTTGAGAATTCATATGTCTATGGGTCTCAGATTCCACTTACCATCAGGTGGCCTGAGTGCTCGTGTGCCTACTCATTAACATTTAAAAAAAAACTTTATTTATTTTGTCCTTTGTTGGTTTTTGTAAACTAGGTAAATTTACAAAAAGTACATTAATTTAATAATGATTATTATATTTATAAACTGATTAATTTAACTTGAAGGTTCACTTACTGGTCTCTGCATTAATGTATTATTAGGTCCTTAATTAATAGGTAGATACCTACATAGAGTAATGAACTCACCTTTCTTTAGCCTCCCCAGCAGCAGTTTCAGTCCGGTAAAGTTGGTTGATCAAGGAGCAATAGACCCGTTGTCACACCAATTATGTGACTATGTCTAACAAACCTTCAGAACAAACTTACCTAATTCAGAATTTTAAATTTCGGTTTAGGTGTCTATAGTAATAAATTTTTGACTTGAAGTTTGAAAGCTGAAATTTTGAATTGGGTCACTATTGTTCAGAAGGTGTGATATATTTTCAACCCTAAGTACCAACTTCACCATACGATGTTAAATTTAATCAATGTTAATCGACTGTTAGTTCATACATTTTGACAACTGATAACGCTCTAATCGTCTGTTAGGTGGTTAACATCGTATGGTGAAATTGGTACTTAGTCACGCTACCTAATGAAATGTTACTTGTCGATGGTCTAGAAGACAAATATGCTAAGTGCTTGGATGGCCTAGAAGGCAAATGTACTAAGTGCATATAATATGCACTTAGCAGATTGGTTTTCCAGACAAACGATGTGACCGCGAGCGCTGAGCAGCGTTTTTCTCGGGTACCATAGTCAAACTAGGAATTATAGTTTCGCCATGTCCGTCCGTATAGAAACGTTTTTTTTTTTTTCTCGTTGACCCTATATTGTGGGGTGTCGTTGGATAGGTCTTTTAAAAATATTGTGTTTGTTAAAACAGTTTTTCGATTAAGTAATCCGTTTATAAAATATTAAGCTTTAAAGCGCAAATTTTTCTTAGACAAGTGTTCCCTCCCTACAGCCAAAACTACAAATACTAAAAATCTGAAAAAAAATCCTAAATGAAAGAGCATTTAACGAATTTTAAAGGAAAACTATCACGATTAAGTAGACATCATTTCATTGGTTCTTGAGATGCAGGCGATATAGAAAATTAGTTATTACTTGTTTGTTTTTATGTTTGTAGTACTTGACGGGTTCGGAACCCTACACTGAGCGTGCTCCGACATGCTCTTGCCCGGTTTTTTTTACATTAGAACAATAGCGAATTTGCACGTGTTGTGATACTGAAAAACTTTTGTGCAAACATTATATTTATTGTTATTAATTAGTTATTGAAGACAATTGATTTCAATTCTAACTTTGACTTCATTAAATGGGACAATATAATGGTCACTTATTCTAATATCAAAATAAACGAAATACTTATAACCAACTTTCGGCTGCTTCGATTGACTACAGGAAAGATTATAACTCGGTGCCTCAAGGATCTTGGAGCTTTGAGGCAACTATGAGGTCCTTTTAGGGTGTGTGTGAATGAGGCTGTGAGAAAATTTCCATCCATAGGAAAGGATCCATAATTTGACTGGGCGTCTTTGGATCGGGTAACGTTAACGGTGGGTATAAGGCCACAAATGCACGTGCAAGAAATTCCTGTTAGTTGGTGACAATGCCTTAGTAGTTTACTTTTGCAATTTAATATTGGATTTTTCTCGCAGAAGTTTTCTTGCAGAACATCTTAAAATCCCGATTTCTTTAAAATTTTCATTTTCCGATAGCTATGTTAATCTGGAGCTATTTTAGATTACATACACAATGTAATTGCAATTCGTAGGTTAGGTTTGGTCTTCTATCAAAACATTGCATTGGTAATAATGAAAATTTGGAATTTAGTACCTGAAAATCAGGGGTCCTACTTTGAACTTCGAAATAAGAACTGTCTATTGCTAATATTGCTATCCATTTTACTCTTGACGCGCAAGTAATTAGCAAGAAAGAGAGGGCGATCCGAAGTTCAAAGTAGTGCCTCAGCGCGGCAAGCACATGACGGGGCGTGAGTTATGTCGCCCGTGAAATAGACCACCCGTCTTTCTGACCGTTCTAATTAGACAATGACGGATGGTCTATCTCGCGCGCCGTCATGTGCTGACCTAAAAGCGAAGAAAAGGTGAATGAAAAAAAACCCAGTTACAGTCAACGGTTTATTTGCGACGTCATCACACTTAACGCTTGACCAGCGAAAAATATCACATCTATTCCACATTGTAACCATAGGAACTAACCATTCTAACCAATGCGTTCTATTTCATATCTGGAGCTTTATTCCAACTTTAGCCCATCATGCTTTCAACATCGAAACCATATTGTTGACAGTTATACTAGCCCCCAACCAAACTGACGACCGGGGCTATAAAACCTTTGAGCTCGCATTATCAGTTTCCCATTGTCTTTCACGGAGCGAGCCGACACCTATAGTGCAGTAGTAAACCCACATTGAGGAATGTCGATATTGGCGATAAGTTGAATGAGTAAATACATTTTATGTGCATGAATTCAATATAATAATGACAATGGCATTACGCTATACAATGTAGGCTAAAAAATGTACATATGACAAGTAAATAATTTATACAATTTCTTAATTTATATAACTAATTAAATATCTTCGTTGTCACTGTCGTCATCACGGAGATATATTATAAATGGTCGGGAATCTACTAAGCATGCCTTAACTGAGTCTTCATTCTGGAGCTCCTCAGCAATTTCTGCCAATCTTAAAAAACTTAAAAATTTAACTATTAAAATTACATCGACGTTTAAAACATTTCGTAATCGTCACATTCCCATCACTACGACCGCCTAGTTTTATTGCACCTCAGCCGAGTTTTATGGCCCCGGTCGTCAGTTTGGGCTAGTATAATAAATTGTATTCTACCTTGGTTTGGCATGTCTTGTTTAGATATCGAAATCGTATTGTTAACAGCTTTTGCTGCCAAGTGAAATAGAGCTATCAACGTCAACAGTTTGATTATAATATTGAAGATTGGCTAAACCAAGTAGAATAACTATGCAGTCGCTTTTAACATGAAGCGAATAAGGGCTTCCACTACCATATCGTGAACAATCTATGTGATAGCTTAGCCACTGGACCTAGGGGCTTGAAATTTAGAGGAATTCCTTAGGTACCGTAGGGGTGGCATTAGGAAAGGATTTTTTCCAAATCAGCCGTTTAAACGACGGAAATAACGGGAAAAGCTACGCGTACAAAGTCGCTGGCGTACACTAGTATGATATAATTACGATGTAGAAGCAAGAAAAGCTAAAAGTGAAATAAAACCCCTATTTAAGACGTACTGCCATCACATCTTACACCAAACAATAACGTAAGAGAAGAGTAGAAATATGGTAGTTACAAATATATATTCTATTTTTCCCTTTATCTATGGAATTATATTATATTTTTCAATAACAATCAATCTCCGGGTATTACATACCCAAATCCTGGTATCCTATCGCAGAGACTAAAAACGTTTGCCAGCTGTTTCATTTGCCATAATTTTCATTTTATTCTGAACCCAATAACTTTTCAAATTTTTAAATGAGATATACTTACAGAACGTGTAGGTTAGGTTAGGTTTATTTTTTAACAATTCAGGAGGAAAGTTAAACGGTTTCAGAGAAAAATGACATTCGGACAAATGAAAATTATTGCAAATGAAACAGCTGGCAAAGGGTTTTTAGTGTTTCAGATATAAGTAACCTCAAATCCTAAATCGGCTTCTGGACCTAAGTTTACACATGTCAATTTTATTTTAACACTTGGTAAGTGGTTTGGGATGGAAAATCGATAACCCATGTTAATAATTTGACATGACCTTTAACGCTTAGTATAGTGAATGACGCGTGCGAGGGAGACGACAAAACAAATAATGTTTTTCTCGTTAAAAGTCAAATAAGGAAACGTTTCAAAGTTGACGAAATCATTTTTTTTCTATGGCTCGAAAAACTGTATTCAATATTTTAAAATTAATATTAGTCACTCGTCAAGGTTATATTGCGTCCTATAATTTATTTAATATAATATATTATATACAGGAAGTATGAAATTCGGAAGATCTATTGACATTATATTAATGTTTTACCACGATCTCAAAATGGTGGAAGAGTCGGGTGGTTCATCTTCTCTATAGAACTTGGCGTAATTGGACAAAATATTTTTTTTTACTTATTTGTTACATTAAAACTTACTAGCATTTCAACCCGTGTTCACTTTTTAGTCGAGTCATAGAACATAATGGGAGTCAAGCCACCATTTTGTTCGATGACGTCATGTTCCATGAAACAAAATGGAACCCACCCGACAATTCTATACTTTATGGTTCTAATACAATGCTGTTTTTTTTCTAGTTCCTTTCTTCTATTTTTATCTGGCTAAAAACGTTTAATTTTTATTAAAATGTTAATATGAAAATCTAGACGTTTTTTCAGCAACACGTCTCGCTGGTGATATACAAAAATGTCTGTCAGAAAATTACGTCGCGATACTTGGATATAGTGTTTCAATCGACGAACACGCGCCCCACCACGTTATTTTACGATAGCGTGGTCAAATAATAAGAATTGCTTGCATTTTTACCTACAAATACGACTTGTCGAGATTGACGACCAATAAAAAAATGCCCAATTTTATTGCTAGTCCTAATTTGCGTAAACTGATGTTCAGTGAACCTTTTTAAAACGGAACTGTTATTTAAAAAAAACCTAAGTACATACACGGCCAAAATTTTTTTTTAACTTACTAACACCGAAGTTATTTAAATTATTATAAAATGAAAGCTACGTTTGCAATGAATGATTAATTGTACACAATTTTAAACCTTAGTTTATTAGCTAACAATTAACTTAGTCAATATCTTTTTCATTGTATATCTAATCGAAAAGTCATTTGTTTAGGTAATTGTCTGAAAAAGCAAGCTTTTCTTAATTATTTGGATCCCTTGCCACCCCTGTACGCTTAGCACAAGTTGTATTTTCTCGCTTCTCGCTCAGTGCGTCTCTACCGTTAAAGACTAGATAGAAAGGGAGATCCGAGCGACAAACAAGTCGCCGACAACTTGTGCTAGCCCTCTAGTACGTAAAATTAGGTAGATAGGCACGGTTCGATTGGTTTAAAACATTATATCACTCTCTTCAGTATGCTAGCTTTATGTTTCAATCCAAAATCGTATTTGACATTGTATTCATAGCAATAGAATTCAAATTTAATCAGTGGATTTGTATCCTTCCGCGTAATAATTTATTTTATTAACCGAGACTATGTTACCGTTTAACACTACAAAGATTAAATCAATATAAATAAGATTCTGTTTAAAACATCGAGATATATTTGGAAAGATTATTAAAACATACTTTTATTACATTAAGCAACTACAGATCATCTATAAAAAAAGAGACGAAAACTATATGATAATAAAAATCTTCCCAAACACGCTCGTTAAAGAAACAATACCATGAACACCCTTTCTGTTAAAAAATGTAATTCGGTTTGTACTTTTCCCTACAAATTATATTTTCTAATTACACCTTGATCACAATAAAAAGGATCCATATTTTAATAATGGACACCGAGAATACCAAAACAATTCTCATGTAGCTTAGGTCAAAATACGGAGTTTTTTTTCTTTTTACCTATTTTTAACTCAAATTCGATCAAGGCAACTACATTGAAACATGTCCAGCCGTAGTTTTACTTATTTTTATTGTTTTGGATAGCTTGCTACACGGATGGGTGGCCTGCAAAATTTTCAAAGACACTTCTTCACTTGCACTTCTCACATGTAAGGACTGCGCGGCGCGCCTGGGACCAATGGCACGGGTCAGCGACCAGTTCATCATTATCCTATTAAAAAACTATAATATCTTTAATCATCATATTAATAATCATGTTCATGTTAGTGATGATCATTATTAATAATGACCTACGTGTTAGTAAGTAATCATCACATTAATAATAGTCTTTATGTTACTGGTTATTATCATATTTATCATCTTCATGACATGACAGTGATGATCATGATATTAATAATAATTTTCATGTTAGAGATGATCATCATTTAATAATCACCTATGATGGCTGATATATTTATCATATTCTTTATGACAGTGATGATCATGATGGATGGTTTACATTCATCTGGCATAACTTTTTTTGGCATAATAATCATCACTTGGCATAATCATCATTTGGCATAGTCTTTTTTTTTCAGAAACCGTATACTTTTCAGCATTGTTATAAAATAAACCTAACCTAACCTAATGGGCTCTATGCAATGCTATTTTAAATAATCCTGAAAGTATACGGTTTCTTAAAAAAAATGATTATTTCAAATGATGATTATGCCAAGTGATGATTATGCCAAAAAAAGTTATGCCAGATGAATGGAACCCGATCATGATATTAATAATCATTTTCATGTTAGAGATGATCATCATTTAATAATCACCTATGATGGTTGATATATTTATCATATTCTTTATGACAGCGATGATCATGATATTAATAATCGTCTCCATGTTATATATTATAGATGTGGTC